>JAQFZC010006821.1:0-11997 GCA_034695205.1 Dicyrtoma fusca
TATTCTAGTCCTTTCGTTATTCTATTATTGATTATCACAATTAAGTGTTTATCACAATTACGTGCACCTACCCTAGTAGGTACTTATATTTTTATACTGTGAAAAGCTAATAATAGATAAAGGTATGGATAAACGGGTTAACCTTGCACAATAATTAAACTAGACACATGTCTCAGTATCTAGCACAAAATATTAATCCATGTTTTCAAACTTTAAGATATTTTAATCACTGTACACTACAGAGTGGCATATTATAACCTTTTCCCCCCACCTACAGCCCAAACCATAAAAGTCGCGCAATCATGTTATGTATAGCACATTTTGTAGCAAATTTTATTTGTGATCTCTTATAGTAATCAGTTTTAAAATCGGGTTGAAAATAAAAAAGTTATGAATAAAAATCTGAGACAAGGTCGATTTTAAGAAATTAATAAGATTTTTGACTTCAATTTAGATTTTTTTCAACTTTTTTTTTTCAAGTTAAACTTCATGCAATCAGTATGGAAATGGCTTTAAAAGGAAGCTTAAGACTTTGACTTCATTTTTCAACCCATTCAGCACATTTTTAATGGAAGCTAGGTAGCGGAAAAACTGAAGCGAAGTGAAGCAAAGATTAAAAGAATTGGAGAAAAAGTTTGCCATTTTCTTCACATTTGCTTGGTTTTCGTCCCATTTCCTTCGTTACCAGTTAATTTCCATTTCTTTCAACTGACTGGTTTCAAATTTAAAAAAATTTAGCTCCTGTTAGAAAACCAATCCAAATTTTAAAAAACGGTAATTAAACCGATTAAACATTTAAAAAACCCAGATAAATAAGTTCAAACAAAGGAAATGTATTTAGGATAAAAAGTATACTTAGAAGTAAATCTACATTAACCAGTCCATCAGCCACTGCTGCCGCTAGCTATTCGACATTTTTTATTTTTCTAGTTTAATACCTTTTTAAAATTTGGTTTTAAGTATTTAATCTGTTCAAAAATGCTACTGGCTTAAATACTAATCGCATAAGAAACAGAAGGACGTTTAATAGTAGTAGTATCCCAAAATTTTGCTTAGTATTTTCGACCACGATTTTCCTAACATGCATATCTCCCTAGGTATTAGTAATTATATTGTTCACAGCTGAGACCACCCCCTCCCAAGGAAATGATCAATACCGCTTGGACTACGTTATTAGCCACGGCTTAAATGTTAATTAGTTATTGTTTTCAAGCTTTTAATTGGAAATTATTGATTTCACTTTGTTCGAAAGAAAACAACTAGACAGGTACACATTTTACTTCTTGCTAAAGGCATAAAGGCACAAATTCCAAATCACTTGCAAATACAGGTATTTTATTTTTAGTTTTTTTTAGTACCTACTTTTTTACTCTATTTTGTTATGCTATTAAATGGGTGGTAAAATAGATGTCAATATCCATGTAGATGAAGGTGCAATATTGCGGCGAATCTTATTCGTAAACGGAAAAGGAGACAACAGACAAATTGTATTGACTAGGAAACAAAATTTGAGATAGTTTGAAATGCAAATAGTAATAACAAAATAATTTATTTAATCAGAAGTACAAATGAATTTTCGTTTAATTGATCGGACATTGGAAGGACAATTAAAAGTTCATTTTCGCAGTTCATTTTCATTCCTTTAATTAAAATATCTTTGCAGCTGCTACTTGACGGAAAGTTAGGCTCACCCGAGTGGCACCTTGTGTCGCCATTGCCAGTCTCAGCCGTGTGTGTCGAAAGGCGCTTGAAATTTATTTCTCACTCTCAAAACTTGAAGAAAAAGTGCGCCAACATTGATCCAACTTACGTACAATAAAAATACCTCTCTCAACAGCAACATGGCGGTGAGTTAAGCTTGGAATTTTACATTAAAATTAAGGATTTAACTGCTGTAACAGCAACTAAATTTAATAATTTGTGTAATTAACTTTACAGACTTCTTCCGTTACCGTTCCCGAACAGCGTGAAGTGACCTATTTGGAAAGATGTGGAGCCCATTCCCATATCCGTGGCTTGGGTCTCGACGATGCTCTCGAACCCCGACAGGTTTGTTTATTATAAAAAAATTGAATTGCTTTACAAAACTTTAAATAACAGCACTTGAAACAAAAAGCATGCTCTTTAAACTTCCAACTTAGCAGTATCATAATCCTGGTTATTTACTTTTGTAAACCTTAATTGTGTTACCTGTAAAGTTTGTTTGAATTATTGTTGCAACACTGACGACTGAATAGACGGTTTATTGCGTAAAAGTTTAATGTTAATTCTTTGTTAAGTACTGAAGACGTTGAGCATACAGAATAACGAATCATTCATTACTGTTACATGACTTATGAAAGCGGATGTAATTATAAGTGTGGGGTAATTATGGCATGCAGATTTCTTTCAATGTTGATTGTATTTAAGAGGCTGCTTCATTGTACTCTTCTCATTCGAACGTTGAACGTAACGTGATTAAACCGCAATGATAGTCGTATTTAGCCCAGTCGGTGAGCAATTCAAATATTATGATCGTGGGTATACAGGCAGAGAATGATTATGGATTTATTTGCCTTCTTTTCAGACGTCACAGGGCATGGTTGGGCAAACACAGGCTCGACGAGCGGCAGGAATAGTTCTTGAAATGATCAAAGATGGTAAAATAGCTGGTCGAGCAATTCTTTTGGCGGGTCAACCTGGCACAGGAAAAACTGCGATTGCAATGGGAATGTCACGAGCTCTTGGTCAAGATACACCATTCACCAATATGGCAGCTTCGGAAATTTATTCCTTAGAAATGAGTAAAACTGAAGCATTAACTCAAGCAATAAGAAAGTCGATAGGTGTTCGCATTAAGTGAGTGGAAATTCAATTCATTATGGAAATGGATGTAGGTATTTGTTCTTAGGAATAATTGTCTTATAAATAATATTTGTAATTTATAGGGAGGAGACTGAAATTATCGAAGGTGAGGTTGTTGAAGTTATGGTAGATAGCCCTGCTTCGGGAAGTGGACAGAAAATTGGCAAACTCACCTTAAAAACAACTGAAATGGAAACGATCTACGATCTTGGAACCAAAATGATCGACTGTATCATGAAGGAGAAGGTAATTTGCATGTTTGAGGACTTTGTCGTTAATACTGACCATTACTGGATCTTTTGTTTTTCATATGTTATCTTTATATTGAATTGGTATACATTAAATGAACAATTAATGTCAACTAGAGCAGTCAAAGGTTAAGGTCTACTTACTAAGATTCAATTTTTTTAATTTGCTCTCATTAGATTCAAGCCGGTGATGTTATTACCATCGATAAAGCAACAGGGAAAGTTACCAAACTTGGACGTTCATTTGCCCGTGCTAGGGATTATGACGCGACGGGAGCTCAAACACGGTAATATCTTACAGTATATAAGTGTACTTACATGTTGAAGTTTTAAAACAAATATCCGATTAATCATCGTGGCTTAAACAGTTTTAATTTTATATTACATATTTTTCGGGGTCTTTTTAAAAATGGGCTGTGGAAGATAAGCATAAGTGGGGTAGGGGGGGGGGGAGGACAAGCCTGTGTTAACGTGTTCAGTATACATACTAAATATGTAAACGTATATTAACATAGGTCCATGTCAATTTTCCCCCTCGGTTCTGAGGCCACAAGTTTAAGGGGCACATCTTTGTTAAGCAATGTGTGTTGGTACAGTTACCTGGACCTAAATACATTCGGCGTTATATTTCTGTAGCAGGAAGTGGTAATTTGTGCCAAAGGTCGAGCATTATTACATTCAGCTAATTGCTTCATTTTTTCGTTTGCAGCTATGTACAGTGTCCCGAGGGAGAATTGCAAAAGCGAAAGGAAGTTGTTCACACTGTCAGCTTGCATGAAATCGATGTAATCAACTCTAGGACCCAGGGTTTCTTAGCTCTGTTCTCTGGAGATACTGGTGAAATTAAAGGAGAGGTTCGGGATCAAATTAACGCCAAGGTTGCAGAATGGCGCGAGGAAGGCAAATCTGAAATAGCACCAGGAGTTTTATTTATTGACGAGGTACAATTCGTGACATAAAATTAGCAATGGAATTATTTAAAGCTTGATACAAGTTTGTAGGCTATGCCAAATCGTTCGTGTCGTAACAATTAATAAATTGTTATTTGACATGTTATTTGCTTAACACCTGTTTAATGCGAGATTATCTCGTATACTTATATGATTACAATTTTCATTCAATGTAATAATTTGTTTGGTGCCAACAGGCTCACATGTTAGATATTGAGTGCTTCTCGTTCTTAAACCGGGCTTTGGAGCATGAAATGTCGCCTGTTATTATTATGGCAACCAATCGTGGTATAACTCGAATTCGAGGTACGAATTACCAGTCTCCGCATGGAATCCCTATTGATCTGTTAGATCGAATGATAATTATCAAGACAGCCCCATACGACGAAAAAGAGTTGAAGGCGATTCTAAAAATTCGATGCGAAGAAGAAGACTGTGAAGTTCCTTCTGATGGTTTGGCCGTACTGACACGAATAGCAATGGATACGTCCTTGCGTTATGCAATTCAGCTTATCACAACCGCCGGAGTCTTAGCCCGTCGAAGGAAATCTCATGAGGTTTGTTAGCATCTGTAAAATATTTGATGTATGTCTTTCTCTTACTGATGGTTACTTCCTTGTACCTAACTATCGCAAAGATTTTGTATTCACGCATGCACTAATGAGAGTAAGCCATTACGGTATTATTATTATTATGTTTGCTTCTACTAGCAGTCAAGCAGTGATGCACTTTATATCTTTATATTGTACATGTTAAACCTCATAGCACTTGGTTGAATTTCATGATTGACTATTGGTACTCATTTATTGTTTAGGTTGCTATCGAAGACATCAGAAGAGTATATTCACTTTTCCTGGACGAACATCGGTCCACGCAGTATTTGAATGAATACCAGAATGAATTTATGTTCAGTGAAGTTAATCCTATAGCTAGTGGTGGGGGAGGTGATGGTTCCTCAAAGTCGGTGGCTCAGCCAATGGATGTTTCGAGCATTGTAACTACTTCGTAATTATTTAAAGTGTAGTGCTTCTTTTGAGCTGTGTTCTAATAATCTTTCAAAGAAATTTGTTCCAAGTACTCCAAGCATTTATTAATTGATAGTCATCGTATTACAACCACTATCATAAATTGTAGTACTAATTCGAAATTCCATTTGTCACTGTAATTTCTGCATTTGTATAAAGACAACTTATTTTATCTTTCTGAAACTCGGTTTTTACATTTGATAATTATTTTTTACTTTACATCTGTATGAAATAGATTTAATATCTTGCTGTATCTCCTTTGAACGGAATTAAACCTAAATTACGCCAACATCAATGCTGATTCGTACTTTGATTGTTTTTCTGGTTCGTTGTGTCTTCTTCTGTCCCATCCAGGGCTTCAACTAAGCTTAGCCGATATTTCATCTGTTGGGTTAGAGGTGGAATAACTGTTCGGGGAACAAGGAACGTTGACAAATTGAACAAATCCAGAAACACCTTGTATCGGTCACTGTAACAGATCGGGTATCAAAGTTATTATCTCCATACATTGTAATAAAGTATACAATAAAAGTCTGAAATCTCTCTGTAGACACATCCCATATAGTACTGTCTCCAAAGTAGTCAAATAAATTATCTCGAGGTCATAAGTTTAATTTAATAAAATACTCCCAAGTACAGAGTTTCCTTATAGTTATGGTGGAAATAAGAACACTACCAAAAACCGTTAAAGTGAAGCCTGAAAACATTTGAAATACATTACGAACACATCGGGAACGTATAGTGGTTATAATGCATCCCAAATTAGTTCCTAATGGGCGCCAAATGTTAGGCTTCACTTTTAATTTTAATGGTCTGTTTTTGCGGTGTATGAGGTCTCTTGAAGAACCACTGCAGAGAGGCTTTACTGCGTACATTTTCATTAAACGTATTATATTTTCATTAAGAAATAATCTCAAAAACCTCAAAGTAGAGCGAAGGTAGTGATATCCAGACGAACCACCGGTACCTAATTGTTGGGACCCTAGCATCCGCTGGACCAGCATCACGTGATTGTCTAATATTAATAAGTAAAGAGTAATTAAGACATTACCATATACCCGGCAGATATATCACTTATTAGAAAATGTGTAAAACAAGTTAATTATTCACATCGCCATTTGGTTATGAGGGAATCAATGTCCATAAGCGAGATGAGAAGCTGGTGCGGCTGATTAAATCTCGGTTCGTCTCTGTAAAATGTAATTAAAATAGCTCCCCGCAATGACTTGTGCGAAAATCGACGGTCTCCTCTCTTGACGTAAGCATCGTGAATTTTTTCATCAAAAATTGATTCAAACTGTTCTCTTTTCTTATGAATGTTATTGAGTAGAACCGTACGTGCTGCTTCGTTCTTTTCTTTCTAAATTGAGAATGATGATACAATAGTATATTTAACACTTCTTTCATCGCTCATAATGCATTCTCCACGTTAAAGATCTAAAAATTAACCTGAGCATTTTTCTCGTCCTCCTCCTGCATTGTTTTAACGGCAGTTTGATATTTTTGCCAAAAATTAAACCCGGTTTCCTCGAGACCGGGTGTCCGCTCCAGCCATCTAACACGTTTAACATACGGTTAGAGAGAATTAAATCTATTTCCAATTGTAGATATTGTTTTCATTGAACAGGCATGGAGAACTTATTACACGAATAGAAATCAGTGATCGGCATAATTACCTTTGCACTAAATCGCAAAGAGATGGTTCGGTTTCTGAGTCCCGTAATTGTTTTGCGGATGGTTCGTCCGCGAAAACGTTCTGGTAATGAGCTTGGTTGTAGCGCGCTCGGTTTTCCTGTTAGATTACATTAAATAGTTACTGGTTAGTTTACTCGTTAATGGATGGATTAGAAGACATCAGCGCCTCCAATAATAACTATCGCATAAATGATGCGCAAACAAAAGTGTGCACGTACATAAGTGTACAAGTACAAAAATTTTAATCAATGCTGAAAACTATACATCACTTGTAATCTTTTGACATACCTGTCGAACACCTAATTTATTTTCCAATAAGCGGAACTGGAGCGACTGGAATCCCGAAGCGGGGGATAAGTAGTGTCGAAATTCCATGAAATCCAACGGTGTCATGGTCTCCAGAATCATGACTTGATCCACAAGCAACTATAATGGCACATGAAATGACAAATTTTTACTTTTAAAAATGCGGAACCCTGAACTGAAAGTCTGACAATGCAAAAGTGTCTTCTTACTTTCAGAATAAGGACACATCGTTGAGTTCGTTTCAGAATTTCCAGCATTCGACGTTCATCAAGTTCTGTCTTCACAAACAGTTGTCGTATAGAGTCCACCTCGAACAGGATTTGTTTGAACCACAGTTCATAGGCTGAAACCGCAAATTTTAGCATTAATTATTACGATGTAGTGTGGATTATAAAGAAATTGTAATTTTTGATGTACGATATGTACTAGGCAAATCATAACTGTACATCCAAATCTTCAAAAAACTGTCTCACCAACTAGAAACCGTAAATTATCTGTGCTACTAGTTTTCATTAATTCTCCATTTACAGTATCATTATCATTACTCAGTGATAAGATCTTCGTCATAAATTACGTAATTTCCTTGTTGCCTCCAGTTCATGTGTACAACGCAGTAGGGAACACATACTCAATATTAGTATCTAGACATTTATTACTAGTTTTAATGGTGTAGATGCATTCATAATTATGTATACCTACTCAAGCTTTAATAATTTCCAATGCAGAAGTAGTTCTACTTAAGCATCCCATACACAAAATCATTCATTTTACTTACTACTAAATTAAGCTTAGTTTATTATTTAGTTAATCAGGCATTTAGATTTGCATGGAAAATATTAATATTGCCTTTACATTCCTTGGATCCCATTCAATAGGTATAGCCTATTGAATGACGATGGTGTCGATGGTATGATATTTGAAATGAACACAAGAATTTCGCAAGGAGCTTTGGTTCTAAAATGCGCGTATCACTGACTTATAAACTCCTCTGGCGCCTAGTAAGTATCACTGATATAATGGCCTTTAGTAATGGTTATTATTACCTGATAAGGATCAATGTTTAGTATCGAGTAATTACATAATTATTCATAAATTGGAACAGTCAATCTCAGTTGGTCGGAAACTTAAGTGCCCAAGTACCGTAATTAATGTTATAATATATGGACTGTCAATGAAATAAGCATTACTGATCTCATACTCATCAGTGAAGGCTTTGCTTTTAGTCAGCAGATTTAGCAACCCAGCTGTTTTCCGGTTGCTGCTATTTCATTTTGTATTACACCGTTTTTAAATTAAGAGACCTCTCTAGCAGCATTATACATATTTCTAATCTTATTCGTCATTAACCAGTGTACGTGACATTGTTCTGAAAAGTAGTAAATTAAAAGAGGTTATAAATAAAAGCCTGCAGAGATTAACATTACTAAATTCGGAGGTAATAGATACGTATACGTCGTCCTACTCCATCGGCCAACTTCTATGTTGTTTCTCATGATAAGGAAAGGGGAAAAATGTTATCTACGTTTTAATGAAATTGAAAAGATGCTGAAAGCTAGTATTAGTTTACATGTCAATGAGCATTAAATTCAGTCTTGATATCAGCATGAACCAGATAAATTCATTTGACAAGCTTACGTTAGCCGAAGAATGAAAGCTTTTCTATTCTAGCATTATACATCCATGTACCTAATAACAAAAAGTATTTAAAAAATCTAATCATTAATATGATGCGATCAAATTAAAACCATAAGCTTGTATAGCATCATCTAGACATTACGCACACAAAGGCATACAGGCAGTAGCGTAGCCGGAGATGGGCACAAAGTTGGGCCAGCAGAGTCCCCATTTAGCTAACGCTTAAAACATTCTGACCCGACAATTATTTATATATACTGGGCCTGGGCCCCGTATATATAAATATACGCCCCACCACTGGCTACGCTGCCGCATACAGGGGAGGGTTTGAGCGTTCATTGTACTGTGAAAGCAGTCATTAATTAGGTTTAAAGCGAAAAATCTGTGTAGATACATAAAATATGAATTTATTACCTCTTCCGTCTACGTGCTGGTATGTAAGTTCAGAAATTGGTGGAGTTTGTAAGTTACCTATATTAAGCCTATTCGAATCGTTATCGCCTACACTTAAACATACGTAGGTAGCTACATTGAAATGGTTTGGTTTACGGAAAATATTGAGGTAGTGCTATGTTATAATTGCTTAATTACTATTTCAAGTACTACAAGTTTACCTAAGTGTAGTACGTTGCAATACAGATTAAAATGGTGCATTATTGATTATATTGACAATGTTTTGGCAAAAACAGGACGTGATCTTTAATATTTTGCACAATCGCAAGCATGGATGCAATTGTATTAGGTAATATGATGTTTATGTGCTTAATAACAAGCTTAAGTTATGTGCAGCTGGCAACCGTTTTTTTGTTCACTGCCCCCCAGAAAAGACAAATTATGTCTAATTAAGTCCCTTTCTGTCCCCTACAGACCCCTACTAAGTACTTATAGAGTACCCTATAAGTACCCCCCAGTATGCAATGTGCCAAAATTTGAATCCTATTGTACCAATCTGAAATGCAGACAGTCCCCCGTAAGAAAAAAGTCACTGCGTGCCAAGCCAAAATATAAAAGGACACGTTGTTTCTCAAAAAGGGAGCAATCTTCCACACAAAAGACGCATGTTTTCATAAGCAAAAGTATAATTTTTTTCACAATTAGGTTTTTCACAATTATATATGTACCCAGAGTCAGCAAAAAAGTTCCAAAATTATGCATGCAACTACACGCATAATTGCGTTCAACTGCATTGGGATGATGCGTTACAAATGGGGCCCACGTTAATTCCCTATCCTTCTGAGATATTAATAAAGTAGAATGCACTGTGAAGATGCATTTCGGACTAGAATAGGATTCACTTTTCCGCAAGAGTGGTAGGCTTTCAATGAGATTTTGTAGCATTTGTGGCGGCGGATTTGTCTATCTTTGCTACATACATAGTAGATTAGTACCAAGGTGGAGACAACAACAACGGGCTTACCTTGATGCGTGATAATGAAGAGATGTTCATCGTGAACATGGTTATTGTGTGCAGTGCTCACCATCCGCTGGGCATCCAGGACTTTGTCAAGCTGAAGATATTCTCCATATAAAAGGCCGTCATTCAGCTCAGCCATATTGCAGCCAAGCTGGGCCGTGTCACTACTAAAAATAATTTCAGAAACAATCAAAAATTTAGAATGAGTAGGAGAAATGAGGTCTCAAAATTTATATAATTTAATAAACTTCACAAATACTACACTTTTTGGTGATAATTAATCGCTTACTCCATTGGGCAGGACATCTTGGTTATTTTAAAATTGAAGGATGCTTTACGTACTGGAATGAAACTTTAACTGATTGACTGGGTTTGTAGCAATCAAAGTGATCGATTAGTGAAGATGCTGGGGCTTGCTTTAGAGAAATCAGAAAAATAGAAAACTGGTTTATGCTACAAATCGGAACGTTCAAGCTCACAAGGCTTGAGTGTGTATGTGTGTGTGTTCAGCTCTGAAATACTAAATGGATTCTCATACACAGTCACCGTACTCTAGTTTCCTTGACGTCCAACTGAAATGTAGCTCTTCGTAGTTGTGTGTAGTTCTCTGTATTCTGATGAGCCTTTGACAGCAAGTTCAAATCACCCTTTTGTCCTAGTCTCATGTACACAACAAGAATTTAATGTATGTAGTATAATTACTGCTCAAGTCCGTCTACATAAATAATTATTATATCAGAGAGCTGGAAAAACTTCTTTCTGTATAATAATAAGCACAATTTTTAGCAGTAATGAAAGGAATACAAGGGTCTACTGAGGCTTCCATCGTTGCCATTGCCAATCAAAATCAACTCGCTTCCTCAGTGAACTATAAACAAGATTACAATTTACCTACCTATTACGCATTCCCAATGGCTCCAAAGACATCATGCATGTCCTATCTCATGATATCAAATGTCTTGCATAACAGAAGCAAGTCAGGAGTTGAATAATTTATATTTCCAATGAAATTGGAGATCAGCTAATATTATACCCTAATTGTTTTTGTAAATAATCACTATTAGCCTCACTCAAATGATGAAAACAGCGGGGCATCTTTACTCACTAAAATGTATTTGCAAACTCTATATTACGTGTGTAGGGGTACATTAACAAATAATTAAACTTTTGATTCGGCAAATAAGACTCGACATCCATTACATTACAAGCTAAATTATGATAGATAATAGGGCTTTATAGATTGTAGTGTTTGTTTTACTATCGCATCGTATGGGGAAATGTATGCATGAAATACGCTAGGAATTTCTTTTGAATATAAGGCGACCTCTCGGATGAAATTTCGTATGGATTATGGTATGATTGACGGATCATTTGCATGTTACTCAAAACTACTTTTAATTACTTTAGCCCGATTAACGCAGTCACATAGCTCCAATTCATGCGTAACATTACACCTATACTTATTAGACGCCTGCAAAATGCGTCCAAAATTTGTCAGCAAACATTAGCAAGCATCTCGATTTGAGATTCTAGTTGTGGAGTTTGAATGCGGGGTCCTAATTAATTAATGAATCAATGTGAGTCCCCTTTCCAGACGCAAAGACAAACTTTATTTAAATAAAACAAAGCTAACACTGACCTCCAACCTGACCTGAAGTTAGCACAACGAACTCAGTAGACAAAATTATACGGAAAAAATCAAAGACCATGAAATAATTTCAGTCTAAAAATGCTACTAAATGCTACTACTGCAGCCCCACCAATTTGTGCTGTCGCAGGAGGTATAAAGGTTGTGTGCCACTCTACATTGAAACTTGTCCATGGTAATTGACTAAATAAAGTTTAAATTTAAATACATACTAAAATATAGCATGTTTTGG
>JAQFZC010006822.1:0-11997 GCA_034695205.1 Dicyrtoma fusca
GCTATAAATGACGTTCTGACTTCATTTATGACACGCCCAATCCCAATCAACGCGTTTTCGTGTCGACCTTTACTACTAACGCTGGACGACTGCCGGCGTACAAGTTGACACGAATACAAGTGACCTAATCTGCTTGGAGGCAGCCACAAAGTTTATAAAAGCGTACAAAAGCCGAGGGCTGGAAATTGGCGGCATATTTAATACAAGTCTGGTCCTTCGCGATGCAATCATTGGCAATCAAACAAGAGAAATGTACCAAGCGGTGGCCGCTCCGAAAGTGACGATGACCCATAATTTGGACATCCTGTCTAGACAGTACTATCCAGACATGGACTACTTTGTTTGTTTCTCGAGCCTTGCTTCTGGACATGGGAATAGTGGGGCTAGTAACTATGGCTGGGCCAATTCCTGCATGGAAAATATTTGCAAGAGCCGAAATGAGGCTGGCTTTCATGGGGCTTCGCTTCAATGGGGAATGGTAGGGGATGTTGGCTATGTTGCTGAAAAAATGGGCATTGAAACTTTTAATCTCGGGTATCTTCCGCAAAGAATTTTCAGCTGCATGCAATCACTGGACACTATTCTACAGCATAGCAAGACAAGTCCTGAGCATTCCAAGTGCTATTCCTCATACGTGGTATCCCAAAACACCAACAGAAGTCAATGTGCGGCCAAAGCTAGTTTGCCCGAATTAGTGGCCCGACTCTGCTTCATCAAAAATTTAAATGACGAATCAATGCAAATTAAAACCCTGGCTGAGCTGGGTTTGGACTCCTTGAGTGGAACGGAATTGCAGCAGCATTTGGAACTTAACTATGACCTTGCATTGCCCATTGCTAGGGTTCGGAATTTGCAATGGCGGGACCTAAATGCTATCGCTGATGGAACCTTCTTAGTTGCGGGTCAAAGCCAAACTATTAAAAATGATGGGGAGGTCCAGGACCACTATGGCGACAGTCTCACGTTTCCAGACCGAATAGATGATACAGAGGGGACACTCGTGCAGCTGAAAAAAGTTGTCGGGGAAGATGAGGAGACGGTTGCGGGGAACTTGTTTATGGTTCCTGGAGGGGATGGGAAAGCTTCCCGACTTCTTTCCATGGCCAATAAGCTCAAGTGCAATGTGTATGCCTTTCAAACTCGGGACGTTGGAACTGAGCAGCTTTCCTCTATTAAACAGATGGCGGATGCTTATATACAAGTAATTTTATTGTTTTTTTCATTTTTGTATTTTAATTTATTTCAAATGCTTTTCAGGTGTAAGTTTTTTGGCCACAAAATATACTTTAAATTTTGGATGAAGCGAAATCAAAATCATAACACTATAAAAATCATCAGCTAAGTACTACCAGATAAGGCCATTCCTAGAGTTGACATCGAATTGGACCTTAGCTGCCGATTTGGCTGTAAAGAGACCGAAACCGTATGACAAGTCCTTTAAAAATGTCTTAGGGGCTAGCATTTGATAAGTTAGGCATCATGCGGTAAGGCGTCTCACCTCCGTAGCCGTCGGGAAACACGAATGGAGAGTATTTCAGGAAGTCGAGTATAGCGCTTTGAGGGATGGCGATGAGAGTAGAAGCACTTTGGAAGACAAAGTCACCCGCCTCCAAATTTGTTAGTGGCTGCTTTTAACGATTTGTGTTATTGAAAATAAACCGTTTTTGACTCTGATTTCTACTTTTAATTTATGGCCTTTGTAAAGCCTTTTCCCGAAAATAGGGCATTTAGGGTCCTGCTTGACATTCCCACAGGACGCATGACAGGAAGTTTCACAACAGGACGCAGTCCTGCGTCCTGCCTAAATCAGGACGTCAGGCATCCCTACTCACATACTTAAATTTTCGTATCACCAATAAGGTACTGGGGATTTTGCGGTTTCGCATCAGCTGTATGGTAAAATTGAAAGACATTATTTTTTACTCGTTTTTGCATCAGGAGCTCAAAGTTGTTCAACCCATGGGCCCATACAACTTGGCAGGATATTCTTTTGGAGCTGCGTTGGCCTTTGAAATTGCACACCAACTCTCCAGCCAATATAATGATAAAGTAAGGCTATGTTTTGTCAACTGTGTATCAAACATCATTCTAAACCGGTCATCACAATGCGCAATGTTAAGTTTGTAATCGAACACAAAATACTTTACGTGATTGAACGTAGCAATTTTGAGAAACAAATACGATAATTTAAAACGATGATTGAAGTAATAATAATGATTTACGATATTGAAATTTCGCAGGTTGAAAATTTAGTTCTTCTTGATGCCTACCTTAATACGGCCAAAGAAACGCGGTTGAGGCAGTTAGCGGAGCTTATTCTCAGTGCTCTACAGGATCTCTTGAAATTTTCTAATAAGGAGAAATAGGTTACATTTTTGGGCTTTTTGGGCAATTTTCAATCTTAAAACCAAAAAATTAAATTATACACGTCTTCATTTAGCTAATATTAAAATAACATACTTTTATTATTTCTGAAGACTTACCTGGAGATACTGGAAAAAACAGACACGGATAAAATGCTCCCATTTTCTCAAAACATTTTGGATATCCATTTGAAAAGTCCAAGTAAGGAATTGAGAACAACATGGGACCGCGTGGTGACATCCATAAATTTGCTTTTCGAATACGACCCTTGCCCAGGTTTGGACGCCAACGTTCATTTTATTATGGCCCGGGACTCTGTATTTCAGAATTTAGACCAATCTCCGGACTACTACTTCCATAAGGTATAGTTTGTTTTTGAAAACAACAATCAACTTACATAATTAAGTTAAAATAATATTAAATTAATTAAATATCGTTTGAATGTATAGTTATGTGTCAATCCTATGTCCCTTCACTACGTGTCCGGCAATCACACTTCTTGCTTGGAAGATCCATTCGTGCAAAACATGGCTGACACCGTCAACAATATTCTTGGGTCCAACAATTTACCCAACAATCTGACCCTCCGGATATAAAAAATGAGCAATTAGTTAGCACTGCACTTTAGGGAAAGATTTTTGATTCATTTTATTGAAACATTGAATTATAAGAAAATTGTAAAATCATTTTGGTGTTAAGAAGATTTCAAGGTTTTGATGCATTGTATGAGCATGTGCATGTGTACAGTAAAGTTGACTTTGTTTACTGTCCTGCATCGATGTGAGCCCTGCAAACTCAATACTCAATACTCAATAGTATATTATGAACCTTAGAAACACGAAATGATTTTCAATACTACTTCTAGCATGAAACACTTTGATGACGTACACAAGCTGTCATTGATTCTAATTATGTAACATAATACAATTTGATGTATTGTAGCAAATCACTAGACATAATAAAAGCATTTAAAAAACAAATGAGCTGATTTCGTAATTTTGGCTGTTGGCAGCCCTTGGTGTTGCAGGACTTTTACAAAATTATAGAAAATCAAGATTAAAGATTAAAAATTCATAATCGTGAGTGAGCTGCTCTACTGATTAAGCGGTAAACATTGAACATCGCATGTGTCTTTACATAAAAATGGTTACAACGCAGTTACAATAAAAAGCTTAAAATACTGTAAAAGTTGACTTGATCACGATTAGATGCATAACTTACAATTAGCAACTGAGAAGTAGAGTAAAAAGAGATTAAAAAGAGATCATTTCATTATAAATTACCCAACCATATACATTGTAACAGTTTCCATTTACCATTAATAACATTTTGAATTTTTGAAAACTTAAATATAATAAGTAAATATTTAGCAGAACAACACCCGTCCGAAGTTGTCAACGTCATAATCTTATCGTTAGATTTACTGACAGCTTACGAGGAACCCTGGCTGTAAGATTAATAAGCCAGGAGAGCAATGTTTCCGGCAATGTTTCCGGCAATGTTTCCGGCAATATACAAATGCAGATAGCTACCTAAAGAACGCCTCAGATAGATACTGCAAAGATGTGATTGCCCGTTTTTCTTCCGTCTTGACGTCGCAAATATCCATGCAGTACAAAATCAAATTGCGATAACGACACACAATACATACAGTCGCCTTGCAAAACAGTAATTTGTCTCATGATTCGTTAACAATAATTCAAAACACAAATAATAATTCAAACTGACAGAGACAATTTGCCCGATGAATTAAATATCATCCAAAAGTGTTTGTGCGGGGCATACAGTGCAATAAGTCTATACATATAGCATAGTGAATCATGTAGGCTGCAATATTTGTGTATAGCTCATAGTTTGTGCGATAAGGAAATTGAGACGTGTCATTCGTTCATCGAACAATAATTTTTTTGATAGATTCTCAGCATGACAGTTCGAAATCAAATTAAACACCTGGAAGGTGATCGATAGGTGTTTCACATGTCAATGTAAATATTAATATCCCATCTCAAAGATAAGACACTACATAGTACTACTGTAAGTTCTTGTGATTATAAATTAGGAAACAAATTGGATTCAGGTAATTGTTTCGACCCCAATTTGCATTTAAAATTGGTGCTAGTACGTAAAAATCAAACAAATGCCAAGCAGAGAAAACGTAGCTTTTACTTAGTAAAAAATACAGTTTCAGTTTCAGTTATATTAATTACTGGCAAAGTTACACCAAATTACAAATTGTTCTTTCTGCTAGCTATTAAACTGTTTCAAAGGGGTCAATTTTTAAAATTTGATTTTAAAAATTTAGTTACCATGTAAAAGACACATTAGACACATTACCTTTTATTTAACCTATTCGCAGCTGGGAAACCATGGAAAGAATGCGGAACAAAAGTGATTCTTACTAGAAATTAGCACTTGTAAAAAGGTCAAAACTGGAAATTAGCACTTTTAAAAAGGTTCTAAACTAGCAATCAGAACTTTCAAAAAGGTGCTTAACTAGAAATACACTTTCAAAAAGGTGAAAATAAGAAAATAACGATTTCAAAAAGGTTAAAACAGGAAATTAACACTTTCAAATAGGTGCTAAACTAGAAATGCACACTTTCAAAAAGGTCAAAACAGGAAAGTATCATTTTCAAAAAGAAATACAACAAGAAATTAAAGCTTTCAAAAAGCTCAAAATTAAAGATACTACCATTTTCAAAAAGACACAGAAACAAGATAATTAACACTTTCAAAAACACGTAAAACTAGAAATAGTACCGTTTGGAAAAGGTTAAGTATACTAACTTTTAAAATCAGTAGATAACCCCCTTTGCTTCCATGGATATAGTATTACTAAAGCATAGGCAGGTAGGAACGTTTATTTAAGATTTAAGATACGTTTGATGATGAAGTGCGTGTAAATGAGTGGAGGAAAGAATCCTGCAATTCATCATTTGATTCCCTCGTCTGCTCTCTCCATCGCGGCTCCACTTCGGCCACTTTCACGGAATTCAGATACAAAATACCTGGGCTGTTAAGTGTGTGCAACTACAGATATATGTACTTACGTGCACACATCATGAGATGGCATCTATAGATCAGATGTTGTATCTACATGGCATATTCTTTATTGCAGAATTACTACTGTGGACTGAGGGTAGTATCGAGGGACCTATGTACATCTATTGCAATCGCAATAACACTGGCTATCTCTCAGCGTAGGAAGGCAGCTTAGGGGCCGAACATATACTACAAGATTAGATGACCCTCAAAATTGGATAATACATATACACTATTTTTAAAAAATAGAACAAAAATCAAAACAAATACTTATGAATTTTACAATAGCAAAACGGGCAAGATATAAAATATAACGTCATTAATTTTTTAAAATTGTGGCCAGAACACCCAAAGCATGTCAGCCCATTTTCAAAATTTTCAAAACAGTAGTGTGTTATTTACGCGTTTTCAAAAATGTAAAAAGACAGACGACGTTTAATGCTTTTTTTACAAAAAATGTAAAATATATTATTTGTACCTACATTTTAAAAAAGGGGGCAAAACATATGGTGATAAAGGAGCCCTTACAGATTTTCCTGAGACATAGTAAGTGCACTGCCCCATATAATTACATACATTGTCGGTCGTTCCACAGGCTACAGAGGCATAATCCAACTGAAAGGCCTGTGCATATAGCGAACTGCCCATTGAGCGAGATGCAGCACCGCAGAGCCACGGAGTGCCAGCTGTGCGTGGCCTCCGTGTGAATGATAATGGACGAGGGCTGGGACACTTTTGGACATTAGTGGGACAGTCCGAGATGAACCCGGGTCGTTTTTGAGTGACCCTCCTGGGTTTTGTGGGAAATGGGCGGGAGATGGAAAAAACGGATTGACTTTCGAGTCCGGAAATGAAGATTTGGACTGAATTGGGAGCACATGGCATCTCATTTCCTCTCTCACAGCCAACAAAACCCAAGATCAAAAGGGAACAACTACACGCTATGCTCACTATAGACACACACACACACACACACACACACACACACACACACACACACACACACACACACACACTGCAAGAAGTGCAGAGCCAAGCAACGTAAACACATAGCAACTCCTTATTTGGGCCTCGCTTCCTATTTTGGGAGGAGGCGGTCCTCGTCTCTCTATCACACACACACACACAGGCACAATCTTCTGACATACAAACGCCTGGAAATGCCATCCTACTGATACACCTATAGCCTCAACAATGCAATCCAATGCTGGCTCAACGTACAGAGATACTTAATCAGTGGCAGTGATAATGATTCCACCTTTATCTGATTTTATCCAATTTTTTTTTCTTTACTTTCTGTGGAAAAAAATCAGAGGATTTTCCTACAAAATTCTCAAGTGGTCACTCCACCATATTTTTCACAATCTACGTTATTCTATTTGCTTTCATTTTAAACAAAACTTTGGCATAAATTTTCTTTTTATACAGTAAACTCAATTTTCTAAAATAAGGCGCTACTTTTTTTTTAAATGTTGTTTTCATCATTGCCCACCCTTAGGAAATACAAATAATACTGGACTAGTTTTAAAGATGCTTTTGAAAGATGCAAAATCGGATCTGGGTATGTATAGGTACGTTGATGATACTCGTGTTTCCTTGGAGGTTCCTTTTATTTCCTTGGCTCTCCCTGGGAGTGAAGATCATGCCAAAAAAACTAGAATGGAAGAGAGAGAGAGAGAGAGAGAGAGACGGAAGGAATTTGTTTTTGTGAGCCGGGGATGGCGGCTATAATTATGGGAGTTGATACCGTAAGCGTGATGCCCGGATGATGGTTGGAAGATCGTGCGTGTGGAGAGTAAAAGGAAGAAATGCAGAAGATGAGCCGCTGCTCTCTTTTTGGATCTTCCTTTCGCACACTTCTGCCAAACTACAGCCAAAAAATCCAACGACCAGCTGTTCTCGTCTCCCAACATCAGCATCCCGCATCCTCAGCACCCGGCTCCTTTATGCATCGCCGTACTGCACCCATAGCACCCTTCAATAGTCCATATAGCTACTCAGCTATACCTATATCCTATTCACAACTGGCAAACCATGGAAAAAATGCTTTACAAAAGTCTTTAATTCTATAAATTATCTTTTTCAAAAAGCTCAAAACTAGTAAATGACACTTTTTCAAAACGGTCAAAACTAGTAAATAACATTTTTTAAGAAGGTCAAAACTAGTAAATAACACTTTTTCAAAAAGGTCAAAACTAGTAAATAACATTTTTTAAGAAGGTCAAAACTAGTAAATAACCCTTTTTCAAAATGGTCAAAACTAGTAAATAACACTTTCAAAAGGTGAGAAAACTAGATATTCCCGTTTTCAAACACATTCAAAACTAAGTATATTACCGTTTCGAAAAGGATATAGTCGATATAATATATGTACCTAGTGCTATATACAAAATTCAAGGAAACAGAAATTTAAATTTCATAATTGCTTAACCAGAAAGTAATATGTACCTACATTAAATTTAATATTGCTACGATCCGACTCATCGTTACATTGTTTACTGCGTCATGAAACTGATCTTTAAAAATGGGCAAATATAAAATAGAGTTTGCACTTTTTAAAAATGCCAATGTGTTGTTTCGTTTTTTTGTTGTCAAAAGCGTTACTGTCACGCCTTTGCCCTTTTAAAACGTCCTTGCCATGATTTGATGTTTGGAAAAGCTGATAACACATGTGTTTACACTATCACTGAAAACACTAATTTCATATTTTGACTTGTTTGAAACTTTAACCCTTTCACAACGGGTAAAACAAGAAATTAACATTTTGAAAAACACTCAAAACTAGTAAACAACTCTTTGAAAAAGATCCAAACAAGAAATTAACATTTTGGAAAGCACGCAAAACTAGTAAATAACACTTTCAAACAGGTCAAAACTGGAAATTACTCTTTTCAAAAACATTCAAAACTGCGGTACTTAACCCTTTCAAAAAGGGCAAAACAAGATATTACTATTTTCAAAAAGTTGCAAATCTAGATATTAGCGTTTTGAAAAGGTTAAATGTCAGGTGTATTTACCCTTTTTACTTTTAATAACGGCAAAATCCATATTTTGCACTTTTATAAAACGTCCATGGATCGTTCTTTGTTTTTGCACTGTTTGAAGGGGCTAATTTCTTGTTTTTTGCACACAATAAAGAATTTGATGTACATATGTAACTTTTACCTGATTTTAAATTTTTTTTTTTAACTTAAACTGTATAAAGTCAAAATTGCAAAAGGCAAATCCACCCTTATTAATAGTTACACGGACAGCAGAAGTTGAAAATATTGCAGAAGCATTTAAAGTAGGTAGGTACCAATAGCTACGCAGCTTTTTGTAGGGGCAAAGTGAGCTATCTACAACTCCTAAAAGCAAACCCAACACATTTTAAAAATGGTTTCTTCCAATTTCATAATTTTAACCAACGACCATGCAAATTAGTCATCTTTTAATCGAATGCATCCAAGCTGGATTAATCAGTGGGTTGCCATGGATACTCGTAAATAGGCCAATATACTATAGCTAACTAAAATCCAGGGACTTTTTAGATGTTGATTCGCATGCCGTCGTTCAATTTCGTTTTGGTTTCGGTTTTGGATCTTTTAACTGTGTGAGCCAGAGATTTGGACTTCCGTCCAAAAATACAGGCTGTGAGGAAAAAGGGAAAAATCCAGAGACGGAAAAGACAGAAGAGGGCAGAAAAACTATAAAATGCTGATAATGCACTATTTTGTATGGTAATAGGAAGTGTAGACGCTCTTTGCTATGCAGATTATATAGGCTTCACATAAAGGGTATAATTTTGCACGTAAAGTGTGTAAGTGCAGAGTAGAGTGTGATCTGTGATGTAATACTTGATAGGATTCTAGATTTTGGATTTGCAGACACCAGACACACAAGTCTCAAGTATAGCGACGCTCCTATACAAGTTTAACACTGAAGTTTGGATGGTTTTTTGGTTCGGCATTCCATTGCCTTGCAATTTCAGCTACTTTTAGAACGAGACCCTCGGAATAGAACAGACAGACACATTCCCAACCAAATCTCAATACCAACAACCAGCCACGCATGCAGCTCACATTTATAATCCCATTCTACTTCCTTCATTCCCTCATGTCCAAAGCTAAGCGCAACTGGGAATTTAGAACAGCTTTTACGGAAGCATTTCCCCATCAACTCACTCTAACCTAAAAGCACAAACAAATATGCATCTTAAAATCATTCCCAAGGCAGACAGATTTCCGACTAAAAATGAATTTCAACAATTTGAATTTACTGTTTTTTATGGGTACGTCGCATCCCTTGGTTTTGTTTTAAAAGTGCATCAATAAGCAAAATCATCATTTTTCAAAAATTAAAATTTTATAATGCAAAATGACATGCTTAACAAAGTAAAAACTAAAAAAACATTTTTAAAAAGGTACTGGATATACAAAGAAACACTTTCAAAAGAGTCAAAACTAGGAATCTGCAACTTCAAATAGGTGCAAAATGAGGAAGTAACATTTTAAAAACAGTCAAAACTAAAAATCGACATTTTCAAAAATGTGCAAAAGGAGAAAGTAGCACTCTAAAAAATGCCAAAACTAGAATTCAGAAATTTCAAAAAGGCGTAACAGTAGCAAGTAACACTTCTTAGTAAAAGTAAAATTCCCAAAACTAAAAATTAACATTTTCAAAAAGGTTTCAAACTCTAAAGTAACATTTTCAAAACAGCACCAGACTATAAAACTCTTTATTTTCAAAAGAGTCCATTAAACTAGAAATTTCCAACTTCAAATAGGTGCAAAACGAGCAAGTAACATTTTAAAAACAGTAGAAACTAAAAACCGACATTTCAAAAATGTCCAAAAGGAGAAAGTAGCATTTTTAAAAATGCCAAAACTAGGAAACAACAATTTAAAAAAGGTATTAAACTATAAAGTAACATTTTCAAAACAGCACCGGGCTAAAAATCAGCATTTTCAAAAGAGTCAAAACTAGAAATCAACAGTCAAAAAGGTGCAATAAACAAGGTATACCTATTGCTGTTTGGAAAAGGTTACACGGGTACTTTCCCAATGTTTCATAATTTAATTTAGGTAATCTTTGCATGGCCCCAATAAGAATCAAAAGTAGAAATATATTGAGACATTAGAAGTTGCTTTCGAATGAGCAGTTCACAAGATTCCTTAAGAACGTTTCACATGATCTTGTTGAGTGCAGAAACGGCAGAAAGTGAGGAAATGATTGGAAGCCATCCGCACTTAATCATCGAACTCACACCTGTCACTTTTCCTTCCCATTTGCAGCCTCAACACTGAAGATCATTGGAAACAATCAAGTGACTCAAATCCCCTGTCCCACCCATTCACTACATTCTTCCGCTGTCCACTCACCAATCCACAAACCAACAAACAGGGACAGTACCCACTTTGGCCTAAGAATCAAAATGACCTATCTACAATTGATCTTGCCATCTATGCCTATAGAAATAGAGGAAAAGAAAAGAAACTAAACCTAAAGAAATTAAAGCATTATCTTTAATCTTCACGATCATCAGCTTATCTATAATGCTTATTATCCCTGCGGTATTTTTTTGCCAACAATTATTATTAAGACGCCAACAAACGTTTTCTCGGGGGCAGCAGCTTCCATATATATTATAATCCATATAGCTATAGCCTTTATTATATATATACGTTAATTTATCGTCTGGCATCTACAATTACAACAGCTTAGTAGCCTATTTACAAGAAAATAAATACATTTGCTTAAAAACCTTTAAAATAAATTAATTGCTAACATTAAATTGTTACTGTCTACACACGTTTTCTAGTAGCAGCAGCATTTCGAATAGGAAAAAAAAGTTGAGAAGTAAGTAAGGAAAAATTACAAAAATAAAAATCAAGGAAGGAGAAGCTTTATTTTGCAATTGCTATTTTGTTTCATTCAAAATCCGTCCCGCCTTTAGGCGCGGGAATTTTCAACTTTGAAAAGATTGTACTGCTTTAAGGTTGAATTTCCTTTCCACTGCGCACTGTTCACTGTATAAGAGCTGGCTTGCCACAGTGATTGGGCTTCAATTGTGTTTCACGCAAAAGTGAGCCTTCGTGTTTTTTGGCAACAGATTTATTCTCCTGTGTTTGGTAAAGGCACATTT
This sequence comes from Dicyrtoma fusca, assembly GCA_034695205.1. Classification (NCBI taxonomy): domain Eukaryota; kingdom Metazoa; phylum Arthropoda; class Collembola; order Symphypleona; family Dicyrtomidae; genus Dicyrtoma; species Dicyrtoma fusca. Next base: position 11,531 of record JAQFZC010006822.1, read on the forward strand.
ATTGCATTGCTCTGTACTCTGCTATCAACATCACAACTGCAGGCAGCATCCACAAATGACTTTATGAACCATTGGGGTTAGCAGTAAGATAGTTTTTGAATGCGGTGTTCTTTAACTTTTTTTTGAAAATTGTAAAAAACCTGCAAAACCAACTTGTTGGTAAAAAATGCTGGACTAAACTTCATTACCAATCTCAGAGTCAATGAAATTAGTATTTTACATGCAATTAACTTTATAGTACTAACCGTCCTAAATGTGATCACTTTCATTTTTGTCGAACTTCAGTACTGGCTATCTTTTTACCGTGGAAGCGTTCAGCTATGTGATATACACCAAAATGCTTCCCAGACATTTGTTATTGTTCACAAAAATTAGTAGCAGCTGTTCTCAAAAACTTTGTAAAGGATATCGTGTTGAATAAAAGAAGTCACAGAAATCAAGAAATTGCAAATGGGCCCTAAATGTGA
>JAQFZC010006823.1:0-11996 GCA_034695205.1 Dicyrtoma fusca
ACCGAGACAAATAGATGCGGTAGCCTCCTATCTTCCTCACCCACAGTGACTGGTTGAATCAGGTTGTATGGACCGAACGGTCAAATCGACCCAATGAATAAATTTTATTATTATTATTCACAAAATTTGTATTTAATACTGTCAAAATTATCTTAACGTAGACATGCGCCACAAAAACAATGATTATTTTAATGAAAAAACGACATAATGATGCACATCGTTACTGAAGTAGCAAAATTGGGTAGACATGTAGTGTGTTCTCTACTTCAATTTTCTCCTCTACCTAGTTTTAATAATAATGCAGTGTGTTCTCTACTACAAAAACATTCTCTACCTTCTTCGTTTTTGTGATCTCGTGTGTTCTCTACTGAGTTTTCTTCACTCACCTGCCTCAATAGTACGCCACCATTATTTGAGAATCCACAGAACATGAATTGTAAACTACACGTGTAACTACTCAATTCCCATGCACTCAATGCTGTTAGTTCAAAGGGGCCTTTGAAAACTTGAACTCCATGTTTTACCATATATACCTTACACCAACTTTAGTGTGGTATCTTTGTGTTTTTTTATAAAGTGCAAAATAATGATTTTACAACTCAAGAGTTGTTTTGGCAGAACGAGCTAAGTCCATCTGCGTTAACTTTTTAAAAACAACCAACATAACAAATTAAATGTTATTAAGTCAACTATTTTCAAAATTAAGAGCTGCCCAGATTGTTAGTACGTTTTGGTAGTATATTAGGTGGAAATTATTGAGATATATCTATCTAGTATGATTTTTAAAATATTTGGAAATTATAAATATTGGATTTAACTCGTTTTGCCCACAAAATCCATTAGAATTCCATCCAGAGTCCATTCAAAGAAGGTCGTTTTTTTCACAATATGGATTTTAAGCCAATCAGAAAGTATAGCACTACAGCATAGTTCAGGTATTTGGAGGTCTAGGGTCTTCAAAGACTTTTACAAATTTGTTCCGGTTACCTTTGACGTCTATTTATTTTAAGAAGTCTCTAGTGCTAAGCTGTAAGATTGGCTAAAAATTTCATTTTTGAAAAAAGGACTTAACTCGTTTTTCTAACGAGGTCTTCAACTTTTCACAACGATATCATATTTTTGGTACTTTGTTTAAGCAAGCTATTTACTAGATTAAGAGCAAGATTAAACAGATGATTGATGAGAGTGCAGTCTTGAGCCCATACGAGCCAGGAGACCGTCAATAGAAAGTAGGTAGAGAAGGTTTTTTTAGTAGAGAACACACTGAATCAAAAACATTGAAATAGAGAACACACTACATGTCTACCCAAAATTGCCGGTCTCCAAATTTTCTTAGAAGCAAAATTACCGATCTTTTTATCCTTATAACGGTAAATTATCTAACCGAAAGGTTTCAAAACTTTACACTTGCACCAAAAGCGTGTTTTGCACCTTTTGAGTTAAAGTACATTTTGAACGTGTTTGGTGTAAAAGTACTGTTGCGCAACTGTATTGTAGCAAAAGTTGTGAAAATGCCGTTGTACGCTAAAAAATGAAAATCTTCCTTTCACATAGTTTTTGAAAATGTGGAAAATACGTTTTTTGATGCAACTTTGAATGTGTAGCACATGAGTTGTAATTTACTTCTAAAGCGAAAACATGGGGATGGGTCCTTTTGCTTTTAGTTTTTAAAGACCGGCAGTTTTGTGTCTATAGTAACGATATAATACTTATACGTTTTGGAGTTAAATTAAAAATAAATATTTTACTAATTGACAAACTTAGTCGTTACTTTGACTATGTGAATTATTTTCATTACGTATAAACAACTTTAAAACACGCTATACTGCTGTTTTGTGACAGTTACAGTCAATCGTAGTTATAGCGGAACTTTAAGAGAAACAATATTAAATTATGTTAAATCATCTTCTGCGTTCATCTGTTTTATATCTGTCAAAGGCAATGCAATAAGGCAAGACGCAGTGCTCAGAATATTGCATTGATGTCATAAATGCTGCGTCTTGTGTGTGTATGAAAAATCAAATACACATCCATTTTTAATGATGTTTAGTAGCGTAGCTAACTGTGCGCAAAAAGCAGAATTGCTCTTTAAATGACATTAAAAAAACAGCAGGAACAAAGCACCTTGTAACAATTAAATAGGGCATCAGGACATTAGAAAAAATAATACTAATAAAAATGACGCCTGCCAAGGCCACTCCAATTAAGTAAATGTAAAATGTCCCTCGAAGTAGACTCTCGTCGAAACTTAAAGGGCACAGTTCATGTTTAGCAGCCAAAAACTCCTTGTATGTCTTTTCCTCTGGTTCATGTGCAAAAATCAACCGTAAATATTCAGCATCGGAGTCTCTGTAAAGATCCTCTTGAAAAACCATCCAGTAGTCGTAAAACCCCGTACTCAACAGCAGCTGAAATATTCTACGTGCAGCGTCCGTGTTAGTCATTACAAAATTAACCGCTTTGGCTGTTACAAAGAATTCATCTTTGGCTAACAAATAATTTCTTTGAAAATAATTTGGCAAGATTTTTAGCAAATTTTTAAATGAAGGTATTGCCTCCATTACAGCAACATCATCCTGAGCGTACATCGCACGAGAAGATTGAAGCTCCTTCCACTCGTAGCCTGTAAAACGCTTAAGAAACTCCTGATGTCGACGAATCGTGGGTGATGGAGATCTCATCCTTTCCATAGTAGCAACATCTAGGTTCAGCGCTTGTAGTATGCGAATATCTGCTTTGAAACTAAATTTTTCCGCGAACATTTTGTCAAATGTCTTTTTTGTGCCGGACGATCGTGGGACAATCTTGTTGCTTTGCAGGAAGGTCAGGTATGAACTGGTTATTAGGCTTGCACATAAAATCCAAGCTGTATAGTACCATCGGATTTTTTTAAAGCAAACCAAGTTCAATCGGATTACTTGACCTACAAACGGAAAAATAGTAAGGGCTGCTCCACGTGTCCAGTGTATTGTCCAAGGACTTAACGACAAAATGAGAATTACGAATACTAGCATTGTTCCTAGCATTGCCCCAACCGCCGCCTTAAAAGGAGCTAAAAAACTGTAGAAGCAGTTTAATTCGTCAAAATTAGGACGGCAGCTGGTAAGAAGTTGGATGCAGTAAGAACTAGAAACTACAAAGAAGTCGACTACTGAGCTAGTAGATATCGTTCCATCTAACATAGTTACCATTGGAAGGCAGCGGTCTCCGTTAAACCATTGTCTGGGTTTAACAATTGTGAAATTCAATTTTTGGGACATAATATACAGAAACTTTAAGTTTGCAATTAAACCCATTTTTGTCATTCGCGCTTGTACTAGATTCATGTGCTTTATGTTCTCCAATAGAGCTACTGAAATGCTTGAGTAGTAGCGTAAAATCTTGAAATAAAATTGAACGTCGTGTCCAAAAAAACTGTTCCTTTCCTTTTGCAAGTTTTCTAAGATTTTGTCGTAGGACTCCCAGCCTTGCAACATTACATGAGGGAACCGGTCGCAGACAAGCGTACCATCCTCACATAGTGGTCATACTTGCATAACATTCCCGGAATTTATTTCAAACAGAAAGAAGTTAAGCGGGAAAACACAAAAGTCCATCTCTATGTACTGAAATATTGGCGCTGCTTCCCCCCTGGGCCAAAACGGCGACCATAAGTATAAATATATCTCGACCGGGGTTAACTTGGTCTGCAAATATTTGTGGTGACAATGGATGATTTAGGTAAACTACAAGGTTTACATTAGAAACATCTCTTTTCTGGAGATCTTGCTCATATTACTGAAAAGCTGGACAGTCGACTGGAAGATGAAACCGAGGTGCAAGCTAATTTCATCTTGAACTGCATTTGAAAATGTATCCTGACTACTGCTTGTCATAACAACAAAAATGCATTCTCGAAAAGGAGCCACAAAATTCAAAAAATAAGGAGAAGATATTCGCTGATAAAGCTTAGTTCCTGTAGCTGGCAAAATACGTAATAGACAGTAGTGCCGCCACATTAAATACAAGTTTAACCATTCTTAAAATGCTTAAAATAGAAAGAAAAGACCGTCACGTTTAAAATGTTCAAGAAAGCTTATCAGTTGTGCAATTCAAAATGTAACGGTACACGCAAAAATGTACACGATTACAAAAAAAGCAAAATATATAAGATATTACAATCTTGTGAATATTTTGTCTGCAAAAATTCCAGATCGCAAGTTTATATATATTAGCAACGTTGCTTCAGTCCGATTGTTTGGGCAAATAACTTCCGCATCAATTGTTTTGAACTTGTTGAGTATTAAGGTAGAGCGACATCGAGAGCTTGAAGACAATCAAACTACACGAGCTTGAGTGCTTCGAACCCTACATATTTGAATTTAAAACTTGAATTGCTTCTCTTCAAATCAGGCTAGCACACCCTTATTATTATCAAATTCAAATTGTATGTCGGATTTTTAATATCCTAAATTGAGCAGCTCTGTCAATAAAGTAAAATAAAGTCTTACTTCAAAAGCGCCAAGATTGTAAAACATAGTCGTGCAAGCCTATCCTACATTTTCATAAGTGGAATGTGTAAGTATTTATTCGAGTTTATTAACTCCACCTAGACACATTATGCATTCCTACTACACAGTACATAGTTAAAATGATTCGTTTTTACAGCAACATTTATTGTATTGAATTATTAACTCAAATCAGAGTAAATTACATGTGAAGACTGCATGCCCAGTTTAACCTTTTTTTGTAATGTATGTAGTACATTTTTTTCTTTTTGCATTTCAAAAGAAAAATGATTGATTGCCGAGAAACGTGAACATAACGGGTAACTCAATTTAATTTGAGTCTAATATGGAAGTCTGTCCAATTATTACTATAAACTTTAATTCATTCCTTCTTGGTTATGGATTTAGTGTGTCAGACCCGCAATCAGATTCAAACTGCATTAATGGAATATTTTATTAGTAATTGTACTAGGTATTAATATTTGTTTTCCGTGTGTATGATTTAAAGCATAGTATTCTGCATCAACCCTAAAAAAGCCATTGAGGCAGACGTACATATACTTCTCCACTACTTCCAGGTGTATACTCTGTACCATTTAACCAGCCTAATATCTCAAAGTATGATCGTTAGCGACAAAACCATTAATGGGTGAATACGATTTAATATAACTTACCTATACGTATTCATTAATATTAAAATTGTAATTATACTAACAATGGTATTGTACCCGGCCACAACTAAAACATCCAACGCTCCCGAAATGTCTATCCTACATTGGGTCCCGCACCTGAATTTTAAAAGCTGTTTCTTTTAGTTTGCAAGAATAAAAGCAGTGGTTTATTAATAGGCTAATATTACTAGAAACTAAAATAGAATTACTCTATTATAATAACTATGGATCATAACCATCCAGACTTTAATTCTTCGCAAATCAGAATTATCATTGATCCATAGATTATTTAGTTATAAACAGCGTCAAGCTTAGCTTCGCATAGACGCCACAAAAACAAAGAATATTTTAATTATTAGATTACTACTACTACTCGTATGGTTATTGAAGTTGCAAAATGACTGATCTCCACATTTTCTTAAACTAAAAGTGACCGATCTACTACGTACCCTAATAAAGCTTAGTTATACAACTGGAAAGTGTCCAACCTTCAAACTTGCACCAAAAGCGCATTTTACACTTTTTGAGCGTAAAAGTACATTTTGAACGAATTTCTCTTTAAATGACATTAAAAACAACAGCAGGGGCAAAGCACCTTGTAACAATTATATAGGGTATCAGGACAGTACAAAAATATTACTAATAAAAATGACGCCTGCCAAGGCTACTCCAATTAAGTAAAGGTAAAATGTCCCTCGAAGTAGGCTCTCGTCGAAACTTACAGGGCACAGCTCATGTTTAGCAGCCAAAAACTCTTTGTATCTTTTTTCCTCCGGTTCATTTACAAACAGCAGGCGTAAAAGTTCAGCATCAGCGGAATGATAAACAACCTCTTTCAGTTTAACTATCCAGTAATCGTAAAATCCTGTACTTAACAGCAGCTGAAATATTTAACGTACAGCGTCCGTGTTAGTCATTAAAAAAAATAGCCGCCTTGACTTCTACAAAGAATTCATCTTTGGAAACAAAGTAACTTCTTTGAAAATAATTTGGCAAGATTTTTAGCAACGATTTAAGTGCAAAGTCAGGCTCCACTGTTGCAACATCATCCTGAGCGTAAACGGCCCGAAGGGATTGAGGTTCGTTCCATTCGTAGCCTTTAAAACGCTTAAGAAACTCCTGATGTCGATGAATCGTGGGCAGTGGTGATCCCATCCTTTCCATAGCAGCAAGACCTAGGTTCAGCACTTGTAGTATTTTATAACCTGCCATCAAGCTAACGTTTTCCGTGACCATTTCGTTAAATGTCTTTTGTGTGCCGGACGATCGTGGGGCGACCTTGTTGCTTTGCAGGAAGGTCAGGTATGAACTGGTAATGAACCCTGCAGTCAAAATCCAAGTAGTATAGTACCATCGGAGTTTTTTAAAGCATACCAAGTTCAATCGGATTACTTGACCAACAAACGGAAAAATAGTGATTGCCGCTCCAAGGGGCCACTGAATTCTTTAAGGGCTTAACGACATAATGAGGATTATGAACACAGCCAATGCTTCTATCATTGCCCAAACCACCACCTTAAACGGAGCTAAAAAACTGTAGAAGCAGTATAGTTCGGTAAAATTAGTACTGCTGCTTGTAAGAAGATGTACCCGGCTAGAACCAGAAACTACAAAGAAGTCCATTGCTATGTTAGACGATATGCTTCCTGCAAACATAGGTAGTTGCCATTGAAAATCAGTAGTCATCGTTAAATCTGTAACTGCCACTAACAATTGTGAAATTTAATTTTTGGGACATAATAAACAGATATGATAATGACTAACGCCCAGCTTAACATTTTTCAGGGTTTATACATTCTTTACTTTTTGTATTTCAAAAGGAAAACAACAGTACCCACCATTGCCGCATAGAAAAATATTTTAATTCTGCGACTACGTAAAGCCAGCAAACTTTACAATCTACAATGTGGGATATCTAAACATATATATGCCTGTCTACACCGACATTAATAAACTCTAGTTCTGGATTCATACAAAAACATAAAATACAAATTCGAATTACAAGAAACAGATTATTACTATTTTGTAATAAATTATTATGGCATTGCTGCATTATGTAGGCTGCAGAAGCACACTCATTTGTTCGTCACAAGTAGTAGTCAAAAACAATATTTAACAATGTATATATGCATAGGGAGGTACATTTGTCACAAATGTAGTGTAAAAATTTCTACTCCAACTTTATTGATATAAACAATGCAAAGTAGCTTACCGTTCGTTACAAGAGACTCAAAACACAATTTTTCAAATGTTGAGAGATTTTAAAGTTTTGTTTTCTTCTATTTAAGAATATATTACTTACTTAAGTACCAATTTGTTAGCACCTAAGAAGTAATACACTGCAACTACAGCATATTATTTTATATAGTAGAGTATGTAATTCTCGACCTATTGTGATTTGGACCTATGAGACCAGTGATGTCCGAGATCAAGTATGGTAAAAATCGCCGCATTGCATTGTAAAAGGCTAAGGATACAGGAAAATGAATTGTTTAGTTGTTATATACCTTATTCAACATACATATACACAAGAATATTGCTGCTTAACATACAGATTGACGTGTGATCAATTTAATGCGGTTAAAAAACAAAGACAAGAAGCAAAGTAAATGTAGCAGGTTATTTAAGGTACTTATACTTTACCACAGACCCAGACTTGAGATCACTGCAGTGAGTGGAGTCAAGAGACTTCACAAGAAGATGTGATGAAGATGAGTCACTTCACCACAGGGACAAGAGTCCCCGTACCTACGTGTGACAAAGACTTTAGACAAGAGGATTGAATTACGTATTGCTCTTCACGTAACGACTAAAGACTTTGGAACATGTATAAAGATACGCATTGCTTCATGCGTAAGACTAAACGGACGAGACAAGATTCCACACTTAGGAACTTGACAACAGTATTAATGGGCATCATTAATAGAGAGGCTAGCAGTGCCAAGACGAAGGAACAACCAGATTGAACCAGAATGAAGTGAGCGGTTGGAACTGAGTCTTGGTAGATTGACCAGCTGCATTTATGAGAAGAATAGAAAAATGGGAGCAGCAGTTTCTATTCAGGCATAAAAAGACGAACGAAAGCATTGTCGATTTGACGACGAATTGAACAAGAAAGTGACACTTTATGTATTGCATGCTATGTATGCTTGATTTATGTATTGCCATTGTCTTATTTTAAAATCGAGCCATGATGCTTGCTGATAAACATTGAAAATTAAAGAGAGTATAAAAGGAATTAACTGTTAATGAATAAATTGGACTCTCACAATCTCACTTGAGAAAGAAACATCTCGTAAAACTCTCTTCAAAGCCTTTATTTTATTTTATCCCTCACATCAAAGATTCATAAGCTATTCCCATATTACAAAAGTAAACAATCAACAAAAAACTAATGCAAATTTGCGTTGTAGGTATGCATTCCAGTTTAAGTATTACACAAGCTGATTGAGCTTACCTAATCACGTTTTGCGTAAACAGATGGATAGAGAATTTATAAGATTTAAAAAGCGTAATGCGAGGTTTAATAATAATTTTAAAAGTCTATTTCAAGACTTTGTACTTTAAAAAAGTAAATTAAATTTTTAAATCACAAATCACGAAGCATTTATTTATCGCAGTAGGGCAGAGGTGCAAAATTCATTTATTGTTTCGGAGGAATTCAAGTGCGCTTGTATAATTCTTTTCTCATAAGTTATTGCAGTATTTTAAACGGAGGATGTTTTTATTTCATTCGTATGGCCGTGACCAGATATGAAAATGGGGCCAATTATTATTCCTTTACAAAATATTGCACTTACATTTTTGCATTCAGAAATAATAATCACAGGCTCAATTATAACTGCAATTTCTTCAAAACCTTTCCTTGGGATCAAGTTTAATTGTAATACGTATTTCATTCACCGCACTGAATAAAACTAAAGAAGTAATTTATTGATATGCGACTTTTACTTAACATTCAATATAATTATTCTTCTATAGTTAGTTCCGAGAGTAACCAGTGAATGGTTGGCTGAAAACAACTGCTGTTTTTTGACAATTATAGTCGTAACCTATTTATAGTGAATCTACAAGAAAAATAAGGTTAAATTCTGTGTAACACAATTCACCCAATTATTACATCCATCAAATACAATTCAATTTAATGCAAGTATATGGGCCTACTCTTGACAGATCGTATTTGGGTTATAGATGACGCACCCTGCATGTGTTTTTACTTCATTGCAAATGAAATATGCATACAATTTTAATGAAGGTTGTGGATTGCATGGGAGCAAAGCAGCTGTTGTGCAATCTAAATTACATTAAAAGAACAGCAGGGACAAAGTACCTTGTAACAATTAAATAGGGGATCACAACAGTGCAGACACAACTATAAATAAATACCATGGCTGACAAGACAACTCCAATCAAGTAAACATAAAATGTCCCTCGAATCAAACTTTCATCGAAATTTACGGGGCGAAGTTCATGTGTGCCAGTCAAAAACTCTTTATACATTGCTTCTTCTGGTTCATTTTGAAACCTCCGGCGCAAATCTCCAACAGTTTTGGATTCTAACAAAGCCTCTTCGAGTTTAACCATCCAGTAGTCGTAAAATCCCGTACTCATCAGCAGTTGAAATATTCTGCGTGGCGCGTCCATGTTAGTCATAATAAAAATAAACGCTTCAGTGTTTGCAAAGAATTCATCTTTGGAAACAAAGTAATTTCTTTGAAAATAATTTGGCAAAATATTTAGCAAAGGTTTAATTGCAAAGTCAGCATCCATCACTGCAACCTTATCCTGAGCGTACATTGCACGAAGGGTTTCAGCGTTATTCAATTCGTAGCCAGTAAAAATCCTAACAAACTTCTGGTGACGATGAGTTATGGGCAGTTGTGGTCCAATCTTTTTCATTAAAACAACATCTAGATTCAGGATTTGTATCACTTCATTTCCTGCTTTGAAACTAAAGTTTTGCTCTAACATTTCGTTGAATGTTTTTTGTGTGCCGGACGAACGTGGGACAACCATCAGGCTCTCAAGGAATGTAAGATATGAACTGGTAATTAAGCCCGCAATTAAAATCCAACTTTTGTAGTACCACCGGAGTTTCTTAAAGCAAATCGAGTTCAGTTGGGCTACTTGACATACGAAGGGAGAAATAGTGAGTGCTGCCCCTTTGGTCCAGTGCATTCTCCAAGGACTCATAGACAAAATAAGAGTTGTGAAAGCAAGCGATGTTCCTAGCATTGCCCAAACTGGCGTTTTGAAGGGTGCTAAAAAGCTATAAAAGCAGTTTAATTCGTCAAAATTGGGACGCCTGCTTGTAAAAACCTGTATACGGCTGGAACCTGCAGCTACAAAGAAGCCGATATCTGAATTAGGAAGTATTCTTGCTGCGAGCATAGTAGCCATTAAAGAGCAGTCGTAATGTTCAGGCTGGTAACCTCCTTTACCAATTGTGAAATTTAATTTCTCCGACAGAATAGACAGATACTTCAACCTCGCAATTAAATGGCTGTTTTTCATTCGTGCTTGTACTAGGTTCATATGACTGACTTCCTTCCATTGTGCCACTGCAGCTCTGTCGTAGTATAAAATCTTACCAAGGAATTGTACGTCGTGTCCGCAAAAATTGTTCCTTTCCTTTTGAAAGTTTTTTAAAATTGTGTCGTAGGACTTCCCGCTCAAGGACATTACAAGTGGGAACCGCCAGCAATCAAACTTGCCCTTCTCCCACAGGGGCCGTACTTGCTCGACCATTCCAGGATTTATTTCAAACAGAAAGTAGTTAAGTGGTGAAAAACATAAGTCCTCCTTAATGAATGAAAATATTTGAGCTGCCGGTCTGCTGGACAACAAAGGGACCATGACTATAAATATATCTCGCTCAAGGTCAACTTGGAGTGAAAACCTTTTGGGTAAAAGCGGATGATTGAGGTAAACTACACGGTCTGCATTAGAAACAATTGAGACTTGTACGAAGCATACTTCTCGATGTTTTGTGGTTTGGTCTTTCCTAAAAATTTTGCGGGTATTTGTAAAAAGTTGTACAGTAGACTCGAAGATTAAACTGAGGTCCAAACTAATTTCATCTTGCACTGCTGTTGAAAATTTGTCATAGCTGCTTCTAACCATTACAACAAAAATGCATTTTTGAAAAGGATGCACGAAATTCAAAAACCCAGGATCAGATATTCGCTGATAGAGTTTACTTGGTATTGGGGCTCCCGTAGTTGGCAAAACTGGGAATGAACATAAAACAACCGTTAGTTTGAAGAGAAGTGTAATAAACCATGATTAAAATGGAAAAAGAATGACGTTACTTTACGTTAAAAATATTTAGCAAAGTTTATGGATCGTTTAATTCTAATTGTAAGAACATCCACAAAACTTAGAACGATCAATATTTAGACTAAATTAAAAATCAGTAAATGTTTAGCCTGTTTTTTCAGATAGTAAGTTTATAATAGCAGTGATGCTTTAATCAAATTATTCGGGCAAAGTAGGTACTTTGAAACCGATTTTGGTTATAGCTACTTGTTGAGTATTACGGAAGAGCCACATTAAGCACTGGAAAATGATCAAATGGCACGAGCATGAGAGCTTCAAGCCCTACATTTTACAATCAAATTGCTTCTCTTTCAATCAGACTAGCACACCCTTCTTGACCCCAAATTATGTCGGACATTTAATCTCCTAAATTACCGTTAATGATCTAATAGTACGCTCGCGCATTTTATTCCATTCAGTACCTCGGAACTCCGCGTACAATTAGAGACCAGCGCATTAATAGAGACCCTCGTATTATTCAAACTAAGGGGCCGTCCATAAATAACGTTTCAAAGTGACG
>JAQFZC010006824.1:0-11996 GCA_034695205.1 Dicyrtoma fusca
TTAGTTTTGGAAAATGGATGTAAGCAACTGATCAATATGCATACTAGGCAAACTCAGACTACTAGTAGTCTTATTGACCACTTGTATGTATCTGATGCTGTGCATTACCCAAATTATGGAGTCTTGTCAATCGGCGTATCCGACAATAATGCTATTTATACAATACAGAGTTGTGAGCTGACAATGTACACAGCTAACTACATAACTGTGCGAGATTATTCTAAAATTGAATGGGACATTGTAAACAGGATATTGAAGTAGCTCCATGGTCTCCCATGACTTTTTTTAATAATGTTGACGATATGTTAAACTATTTTATGGTAACTATTTTTCATATTATAACTATGTATGCCCCTATTCTTAAGAGAAGAGTAAAGGGTAGGCCCTCTCCATGGTTAACAGTAGACTTGAGAAGAAAGATGCGTAGACGCGATCACCTAAAGTCTAAAAGTGTTAAACTCAAGGAAAAGTTACTGTAGAGAGAATATGCCGCTTTGCGTAATAATATAAATAGGGATGTAAGTAAGGCAAAATATGCTTATTATCGTAATAAGTTTGAGAAAGTCCCAACCTCAACTAATGTATGGAGCTTATTCAAACGATTAACTGGAAAAGCAAGCACAGGTGGTGCAATAGCAGAGCTGCAACTGGAGACTGAATGAATAACCGATAAGGCAGGCATCTCAAATGCTTTTGCCTTGGCATTTTAGGGTAAACACGATATCGATAGTGATCTTGATTTATTCTACAGTTCATTGGTTGGCAGTGATGTTATTGAGCCGTTTACAGCTGATAAAGTAAAGTCTGCATTTTCAAGGATAGAATTCAAAAATAAATCCAATCCACTGGAAATGTCATACTTTATTTTAAATGGTTGTATAGCTTCCTTATCAACTCCTATAGCGCAATGTTTTACTCAATTTATGTTGTTTGGCTTGTACCTAAATAGATTTAAGTGTGCCGTGGTTACCCCGCTATATAAGGGTAAAAGATCTAGGCTAAATGCAGGGTCTTATCGTCCTATTTCTAATTTACCTATTCTTGATTAACTCTTAGAAAAAATGCTGTATGAAAGACTTTTGACTAAAGCAGTGTTAGGTGACCATCAGCATGGTTTCCGAAAAGGTAGGTCCTGCTTAGCAGCGACGCTTAAATTTGTTCAAGATATCTATAGCTATATTGATGTAAGATGTGGCCGTGCAATAGCTGTATTTATTGATGCTCAAAACGCTTTTGATTCTGTGCCACATTTAAAATTGGTTACTTAACTTATATTGACTGATAAACTGATATTTACAAAATAGATACTAAAATGCTCAAACTATTGACTGACTACTTGCGAAATAAAAAATTTAAAGTCAAGATAGGAACCTATTTATCGGATTGTTAAGATCTAGACATAGGAGTTCCCCAAGGATCTGAGCTTGGACCATTATTATTTATAATTTATATAGAGAAAATCTCTGAATCTATTTTAAATGGCATAAATTATATTTTGTATGCTGATGATATTGTTCTGTATTATACTTCTTCATTATTTGAGACTATAGTGCAGAAAATGCAACAATGCTTGAATAATGTTAATTCCTGGTTTAAAAGTAATAATCTTACTATTAGTGTGGTAGTAATCTTAGGTAATTATGCCATTGATGAAAGTGTTTTGTTGGAAAAGACCAACAAATTATCTGTAAAGGAGCGCTTGTGTCTGAATAGTATGTGCTTTGTATTTAGCCTACTTAGGTATAGCTCGAGTATATCTGATTATAGTCAATGGTTTACACTGAAAGTGTTTAGTCGTCCAACAAGGCTTAGTAAGCTTTGTATATTGGAACATATGTATGACTATAAGTCGGATACAGGTAGAAATTGCTGTGTATAGAGCTATCACTGCTTGGAATTTGCTTCTACCTGATGTTAAATGTATTAAAACTCCTTGCATGAATTTAAATACAGTTTAACGAAACATCTAATTGCGATGCGTGTAAGAAATGATTACTGGGCGTATAGGCCACCATAAATGCTACAATAGCAGTGGTTCTGATAAAAATGGTTTAATTATGTTAATACTGGATCGTGGTAACGTATAAAAATTCATAGCTTATATTGTAGTTTGTAGTAATGTGTGTCCTTCATTGTAAAGCAGTACATTTGTAATGAATTGAATTGACACTTGAATAAAGATCACTCAACCCAACTCAACGATTATTTAGTAATGACTTGTTCAATTTCTTTTATAGGTGTTTTAACCTCACATTTCATACAAATTATATCACTCATTTAAAAACGTTATTTTGCATATTTCATTTTGTGCCTTGCCTATGCCTGGTAATTTTACGACACAAATTTATTGCAAGGTAAACGCGGGGGTCGTTATTTTATCGACACAACGCCAACGCTAACAATACACCAAACGCTAATGACACGTCCAACGCTAACGACACGTAAAACGCTAACGATATAACAGCCGTTGTTACACACTAGTTAATATTTTAGATATTTCTTTGGAATTTATAAATTGTCTAAATTATGCCTGTACCGCTTTTCGAAAGCAGTAAAAGTAAAATCAATAGTTATAAAAAATAATCCTTTTCCTAAACTTCCTGGCAAAATTGCATAAATTCGTCTAAATTCATATCAAGTGCTATACGGTCATTATGTAAATGGATATCATTGTTAGATAAACGAATAAAAATTAAAAAGTTAGAATTCATACGGATAGATCTTTGGTCCAATTCAAAATAGGACTGACTAAGGGAAAATACCCAAATATTATTGTGTCGCCCTCTTGTAAATTAACTTTTCATTATATTCTGATTCCTAAGATTCATTACATCATCAAAAATAATAATAGTTTTTAATTTCGAATCAACCTCTTTTGGGGGTCAAGTATGACATTTTGAGTGCTAGTTGTTCCATATATTGTTATACTTATTTTATTTTCATGATTTGTTTAGTCCTTTGTCTACGTTTTCGATTAGTTTCAACTCACAAACACTGCCTTTTTGTATTTGCTTTTGATTTTCAAATAACGCAACCACATGTTCCTTCGGTAGATTATTTTTGAATACTTTAATTAAGATTTGGTATGTGTCCTGTTGAAGGCTATCTCCTACTAACATTAGGTTATTATAGTCCAATATTCCTTTTTGTAATAGTTATTTAATAACTAGACAGCTTTTACCACAATTAGTTTTACCGATTAGTAAACACCTAAATATATTAGGAAATAGGTGATGATGCTTAAATTTTATATTCTTATTAAAAACAAATATTGTTTCAGTCATTTATTAAGTTCCTTATTATTACTTCAAAACACATCTTTTCATGATTCAAACCTTAATAATTGATTTTCCAAGATTTTTAATTTTTCATCTTGTAAAGCGTTAACATTTTCTATATTTGTTAGTTTAGTGCTAATATTGTCTAGAACAACAGTACATCTGCTGTGCATTTATAAATGTGTAATACACGCTCCCATTTATAATAAAACAAATTTAATGATAACCAAAGGGTATTGTGTCTAATTCTTGCGTTTCTTGATCATATTGACATATAACGCTTTTTTTAAAATTATCTGTAAATGTGTAAGATTTGATGTGTTAGATCTTGATTTTTTAATGTTTTTATAACACCTTTATTTCGTACAAAAATATCATGCTTTATTAATTTTCCCGTAGCATCTATTACAAGTTTTTTCATGTTCTCCAAGTTAATTTATTTACTATTTGTGTAATTACTAGCAAATCCTTTAAATTTAGTACACCCTGCGTAACCGTTAATATTTGTCTTATAAGAATATTATGTAGGTCCTGTTGACACGAAATCAGTCATATCGTGTACGTTTGGGTCATAACCATCAATATCTTAGAATTCATCTTACCATTCACCTACATAGTTTCCAGTGTTAAATTTAATAAATTTATCTATATCAACCCATACCTCACTGTCAGTATCCATATATTGAATTCTTTCCTTTAATTTATCAAGAGCATCATATAGTCTTAATCTGGCGTTTGCAGTTGTAATTGTTGCAATATATATTTGTATCGTTTGAACATAAAATTAACTCTTCTTCTTCTTTATATTGTACTAATACAGAAGTATTTGTAAGTGGTGTATAATTCAGAATTTTCAGTTTTGGATTAGCTTCTAATTTATATAAATCTGCGTGTTTCGATATAATTTTAACTTGTTTTAATGCATCTCTTTGACCAAATTTACCCAATTAGATATTTAAAAACATCTTTGCTACAGCTTTCATTCCTAGATTTTTAATCAGACTATCAGGATTTATATCTACACCAATTATTTTGTTTTCATCTATGAACGTACTAAATAAAATATAAATTTTTATGAGTTCGTTATTATCAATTCTAGTAGGATTACCTACAGGATAATCATCAAATAACACTAACACTAAGATACAAACTACAAATATCAGAATACCTAATTATTTTATTTTTAGTAGGTTTTTTGAGTAATTTTATTGTTTCAGTTCTACCACCAAAGAATGCGTCTCTTGGGTTTATCAGTGTATTTATAGGGCGATCCATCTTAAAATTCCTTATTATTTTATCTTTTTCATATTGATGACTCCAATAGTCTACCTCGTTATGCCCTTTGTTTTAGAAGTATTTTGTCCATTCACAAGTATTATCATATAGAAATTTCATTGTAGTTTTGTTCAAAGTATTTTTTTGTTTTAGGTCATAGCAATCTTGACAGCCATGGAAATAGTACCCTTGAAATTGATGAATTGTATTAGTTTATTGACAATAACCATCGACTTTTCTAATTTTACTATAAGAATTACGTATACCAATTCACTTCCGTTTAAAGCATGTTGAATATTCATTTTTTCCGCAGACATTACACTTTCTAACTATTTTATACTTTGCTTTGAATAGTTATCTTTATTTTTGGAAACGATTGCTAGTTTATTTTGTGGCATAAATTTAAATCTATATACGGCCATAGCAACGCTAGATATTGTGACATATTGTAACAGGTCTACATAACGAGGTATAATAGGATCTTGTTTACTCACAAAAGTTATTTCTATTACATTTTGTCATTGACTTAGGCATCCTACATCAGATTTACAATAAGCAATCAATTCTGTCCTGAAATTAAATATTTTACTTGAATCTTTTTTGTACAGCTTACATTTTTCATCATACCATTTTATAAATTCTTCTCGATCCTCAGATTTCATTCTATCTGGCTCATAATACTCTTTATCTGGTAAAGGCCCTACATAATTCCAATCATCAGGTTTGAAAAACCTGATAATTAAATACTGTGATAATGATAAATTAATAATTAATAATGTTATTGGTTCCTGTTAATATTAATTCAGGTTGTATACCGTTAAGTAAACAATAAATATATATAAAATGACTGTCATAACCTTTTGCATTATTCGCTATAAATGTAAATCCTTGTTGTTGTAATGCCCATTTGCAAAATTCATTATTCGTAGCAAAAGCGTTTTTGTTACCATCAAAATCTTTCGTTTCAATCCACATTGGTATATGATCATAAGCTTCATCTAAGCATGTTTCATAGTCATAAAATATGTAATTTTCACTACACTTTTTAGGTTTTTTAAAACCCATAAAACATTGATGCTTTTCATTGCAATCATATTTTACTTCACAAATATAACATTTAATTTGATTACAAACATGTTCTTCCTTCAAACCACCATTTTTGTTATAAAACAGCTTTGCTTTACATGTTTTACATTTTTTAAACCTTTCACATTGGTTTCCCAAATGATTATTATAACAAGTAGGATTCCAAAATCTTCTGTTACAACCCTCACAACCTTGCCATTCTTTTGTAGTTTCATCAACACTTTTACAATCATTTTTCACTCCAATACATATGTTACATTTGTTTTGAATTTTATGCTCACAAACATTATGATCTTTGTTTTGATAAGATGTTTTACAATCATGACAATAATATGAACAACAACAAAGAGCAGCAACTTTGTTGGCATAATCATAATGATCGTCTAAATTTAATAAATACAGCTGATTTTCTGCTTCTAGTTTTTGAATAACACATTTAAATGCACCGTGAATTACTGAAACTATAATATTTTGACATCTAATTAATGTTCAATTTGTGTGAATAATTCTGGAGTCATTCCTTCTTCTGGTATATTTAAGCCCGCGTAATTTAGTAAATTGTTTAGGATTTTGTCTTGATATTTTTTTTTCATTTAAGCAAACTTTTTAAATATTTCTATTGTTAACGCCTTCTAACCCTAGCTTTTTAGCATGTTTATTCATGGTACTTAAATACGTTAATCCTACAACCACAGCCCTTACACCACAAAAATTATCATTATTATTAATTTTATTAACGCATCTTTTTTTCTAATATCTTCATATAAATGTATTATTTTTTTATGTTCCTCACCTTAAATATGATCAATTATTGTTATTTGAAGATCGATATTTTTTGTCGCAATGCCTTTATATGTGGCAATTTTACCGGTGGCTTCTACTACTGATTCATCTGTTGGAATTTCTTCTTTAGGGTCAAAACTTCAAGATTTATGGAACTGTGTGCCATCAGTAAAAGTGCTTGAAACACCTTTACCAATTTTGACACTGTTTAAAAATCTTTTTTTATAATGTTTGAATATAGATATTAAAACGTCTATAATATCAAATGTTTCGGTTTGTTTTATTTTCCAAATATAACTATCTTAGTAAAAATTTAAGTTCTATATTTCAGTTTTTCGACGTTTAATTAGTTTCTATAATTAACTAACTAGTTAACTATTTCCAAAATCATGATTAATTATAATTTCTTCCTTGGGTTCCTTTACGTGTACTACTTTGTCAATGTTTGTAATCCTTTTTAGCTCTTTCTCAAGTATGATTTCTTTTTGTTGCTTTATCCGCTGTTGATTTTCTAGATGTTTTCTAGTATTTTTATGAGTAAAGACCTTTGATGGCGTAAGAGATTTCGTAAAAGTAAAATCACAAATTTTACATTTATTTCTATCAGCAATTTATAAAGAAAAAATTAATGAGTAAAAATACAAAAAAGCGACTTGGTTTTAAAGTTCTTTTGAGAGGTATGATTCGTATTTTAGTAATTTTGACAAATGGTTTTGAGTGACTTGGAAATAAGCGGTAGAAAATGTGTGAATTTCAAAGAAAAAAGGTTGCTAAAAATCACTGAATACGGTGTAAAATCGTTGATTTCTTACTGTTTTATGCTGTTTTTAACAATGCGTCCGAATGACTTGGAAAGGGGGGCCATAGTAGCCCACATATTACTCATTTATTTGTTCAATTTTTGAAAGCGTAGCGAAATATCTTCTAAAACAACAGTACAACGACTGTTTAAACATAGACTAGTTAAACAAGCCCCCATTTATAAATACTTTTTTTACTATTATTTTCCTTTAGCGACATGCCTTTTAGTACGTTCTTTATTTGTAGTTATACAATTTTTATGAGATCTATCTATCTTTTTATAGTTTACTTTGATTAAATTCGCTTGTCGCTTGAGGGTGCCGGAGCTTGGTTCCTTATGGACCTGTGGTCCGCTAAACAACGACATCTGTACTTGCTCTGGAGATAAATCACTCTAACTATTAAATCGGTCAGAATATCTTTTACATTCCACTAAAGCCTTCAGAACATTAAGATCTTTTGTTTGCTTTGTTTCTATAATATATATTCATAATCATATATTTCAACTGTTTTATTATGAAGCACCAGCTCTTGCTCATAATAGCTACCTTTGATATCACTTCCATTATAATCTGTCAAAATATAAGTAAGAGGATTTGTATTTTTTACATCTTTAATAAATAATATTTCATCAGCAAAAGTGGGTTTGTATCAACTATCGAATTTTATACCAAATTTGTGCGTTCTAACCTTATCATCTACTTAAAATTTAGGTCTTGTAATACTTATTTGTGACAATTCTCCTAAACGTGAATCTTTACCATATAAGTTTGTATGAACGATTTCTTAGTTTTTCTTTTTTGATGCTTTGATTGAAGTCATTTTTATCGATGGATGAAGTGAATCATTATAATTACAGACTAAATCTGGTAAAAACATCAATCCATCGAGTTGTATCATTGTCACTAATATATTTATACATCATTCTACAATCATGGCTTAGTTCTCATTTTCAGTAGTATACCATTGAATATCTAGAGATTTAAAAAACGTTTGAACTGTATTTGCAATATACTCCGATCCTTTATCTGTGTGAATCATTAGAGGAGAACGTTTGTCATTCAAAACAGTTTTAAAACTATTTAGTACTTCAGTTGCTGTTTTTGATTTTAATGGTATAGCCCATAATTATTTACTAAATGTGTCTATAATCAAATTTATATAGCGATTTTTATCATTAGTTTTAATCCATTTTGGTTCCATAAACACTAAAACACATTTTTGAATAGTGTTTAGTGTAAACATCTTGTGTTTCCAGATATTTTTGTGCTTTAGCTAAGCTAACACCTGTTTTAAGAGCTAAATCTTTAATACGTCAAAATCCTGTTTTGGGATTGTGATATACATCCAGAAAGTTAGCTGAAAGCTCTTTACAGTCTTTACACTCGAGGCAGTACTTCGCTCTATTCTCTTTGAGAGGTTGTCAACCCGACTTAAGGGGTACACCTAATTTCTTTTCCATTTATTTACACACATTTTTGCAAGACAATGCTTTATATTAATACATGTCCATGAGCATATGTATCAGTACTTCCATCAAATAAATATCTTTTATCCTCTTTCCAACTTAGATTTCTTATTAGGTTCTTCTGTATAAAGCTCATGTTTAGTTCTCCAAAGCACTGTTTGTCTATGATATTGTTCATTTTTCTCAAATAAACAAGATTTAAAATCTTCAAAATGAATTTCATTTTTTAGTACACATTTCTTAATTCCTTTCAGTTGTTTTCCTACTTTATCGTGTGTCCTGTAACAATACATTTTGGATCTTATTCCAACAAATTCTTTAAGCTCTTTCCCTTTGAGTTCATCTTTAAACTTTCATATAACGTTTTTATTTTCTTCTGAAAAAAGTTTGCGATCTTTCGGATAATCAGATGTGTCAAACTAAGACAAATTATGTTCCATGAAACTATAAAAGTCGCTTGAGGGTGCTTTGAATCAAATTTCATAAATAAAGCTGTCGGT
This sequence comes from Dicyrtoma fusca, assembly GCA_034695205.1. Classification (NCBI taxonomy): domain Eukaryota; kingdom Metazoa; phylum Arthropoda; class Collembola; order Symphypleona; family Dicyrtomidae; genus Dicyrtoma; species Dicyrtoma fusca. The sequence continues at coordinate 9,192 of JAQFZC010006824.1, forward strand.
GTCCATGTGCAATAACTTTGCTTGGTCTTTAAACTCTTCTTTTATCACATTATAATGAAAATCATACATTAAATATTTTGAAAGGTCTAAAACTGCTTGTCTAATATAAACTGCTTTAAAATTAACTTTAGTCTTATAACAATGTACCGCAACCAAATTTTCACTAAATATTGTTCTAGATTTAAAAATTGCTTTATTTATAGCACGTTGAAGAGTGTCTTCATCTGAATGCAATTCTATATTTTTTTGATTTCTTACCGATTGCATTGATTTACCAAACAGAGTTTGACATTAGTTTCCAGAAATCCTTTTAAAACTTATTTTAAGCAGATTGTCTTTGCCTTGTTTTATATTCAATATATTTTGCAATAAAATTTGATTGAGTAAACCTTTTTCCTCTATGAACTTTGGTTATTTTTATTCCTAGATCTTGATATAATTTAAGTAGTTTGTAGTGAACAATATAGTTTCTTTAATCATTAAAAGTATATAATTAATTTTTAACTTTTCCTCCTTATGGTAAAGCGTTTTCTGGTGCAAGTGGCAGATCGTTGAATTTATTATGCATTTTTAGATCTCTTGAAAATAATAAATCAACCACAAAAACGTAACCAGTATTATCTGCTGTATTTAAAAAAGAATTTAAAATCAGCAATTCATTTTCATTCATCCATTGAAAATCACGTTTAGGTAATAACTGAGAAAATGCCCATCTATACAGAATATTTGCGTCTATATATAATATTTGAGTGTTATCATCTGCTTTAGAATATCGATTACTACATTGACTTATACCTCCTCTAATACGATTTTCAAAACATATATGCATTTCGTAATCCAAAAGTAAATCCAATTTTACTCCAGTGTATTTAAGCAGGCAATCCCAAGCAAAACTAGAAGTAGTATAGTACCAAGCTGGATCTAATTTATAATCACTATTTAAAGCTAAATCTCTAAAAGTTTCGAAAACATCTGCTAAAAATAGTACATCTAGTTTGTTATATAAATCATGCTAATCACTTAGATTTTTCATATGAAAATAATTCCATACTGTTAATGCGTGATCATAATCAATCTTACTAACATTATCCTTTGTTAAAGAAGAGTACATTTAATCAATAAAAGGTAATTGAGTTTCTAAAAATTTACTAAAATCGCTCATATATTCATATAGGTAAATCCCTTTTCTATGTATTGTTGTTTTCTCTTCTGTCTTTTCTATTTTTATTTCTTTTCTAAATAAATTCTTTTGTCGTTGTTCTGTAAAATATTTTGTAGCTTGTCCTTATTGTTTAAATTCTAAATTAGTTGATAATGTAGCCAGGGGAAAAATTAAAAATCTAAACAAATCTAAAACCTTAAGTTAATGAATTCATTTTTTGATAACTTGAGTGTTTTAGTTAAAGAATTATACTTTTCCTCATTATCAGGTATTAATGTTATTTTACATTTATCGTCACATAGATTTCTTACAGACAAATACATGGCATAACTCGAAAGGGCATGGAAACTTACTGGTATAAATGTAGCATTTCTATTAATTAAATTACAGTTATTACATGCCGCGCCTCTATAGTCTCCAGTATAATGATCGTGATCTCTGACCTTTGGAATTGTTTCTGAAAATTTTCTTTTACATAGATAACATTTTGTAGCCGCATTATATGTTTTTAATTCTATATTTGTTATGGGTATATTTTGTTTCATAAAAGAATGAATTGTTTCAGAAATTGTTGTTAAACTATTAATAGAATGTGTGTACGTATACCTCTATAGCTTATTATTGGTTCAGTTAAATTATTATAAACGCTTTAAACATATAAAACATAACCTCAAGGAGTATAAAGCTGTAATTTTTTAGTAAAAGATTTTTCTGGATTGCATTTACATGTGTGTAAAGGTTCTAAAAACGACCCAAAATCGGCATAAATTACATAAGGGTGTCTTGTTTGACTTTAAAAGCTTTTAAATTGTATAACTGGTTTTTTCCATTACATTATCTTTACTTGTTTTCATTGCAGGCATTATAGGTACACATGCTTCATTATTAAATTATAACTCTTGATGCTTTTTTAAATTAACCTGATATCTTGTGAAATATGCCAAACATCGTCTACAAAAATATTTGTTGTGCTCATTAGCACTTAACTGATTACTCAATAATCTACTCAAGTTGTTTATCCAACAATAATGGTTTTTATCGTTTTTAGTAAAGTATAATAAATCAATATTGGTTTCATATTGTTGTTCATTATTATGATAGAGAGGTAATATTGAAAGCTTCTTAATACCAAAAACTGTTATATTATTATTATTTGCCTTTACAAATTTTGATATATCTTTGATTTTAACTGGAAATTCTATATTGCCACATTTTACTGAATCTAAATATTGAGCAATTTTTGTTGCTCTTTCTACGTGATCTGCAGCAGGATATAAAGCTAATACAGTATAGAGAAAACACTTATCTTCATTTTTAATATTAATGCATAGTTTTTTGTCTTTTACCCATTTTGGTAACGCAATGTATGAACTACCTCCTAAACAGTTAAATTTATTTATATTGATTTGAAGCAAATTATTATATCAAGTATCCAGCCAGACCCTTTTGCTTCTTGTTCTTGACATCGCACAATAAATATATCCTTTTGACTATTCCAAAACGAACGTAAGTGAGTCCTTTGCATTAGGTTTACATTTTGTAATTGGAATGCGTGTCTCATTCCTTATTCTTTTTCATCTGATTTTTTAAATTCACATTCTAAAGCTAATTAATTTTAACATTTTTATGTTTTAATGTTTCAT
>JAQFZC010006825.1:0-11996 GCA_034695205.1 Dicyrtoma fusca
TGCCTTAGGGCTTGAAGTTGAGTTTTTAGGAACAAACTTCTCTCTGACTTCCGAATTTTACTATTATAACGAAATGCGAAAGTGGTAGTTAAGTAGTGCGATACGATGGAAAGGGATGCAATGGGATTTAGGAGTACTCATGTATATGGTCTCTGTCCTTAAATTTTATATTTCCTAAGGAACGTAATGAACCATGATTATTTAGTTTTTCGAGGGTAGGTTATACTACTGAAACAAGACAAGCTCTCAGTATATAGGCATACTTGCTTTAAAACTTTAAACGAAATCAATATTTTCCTTGTACAACTTGTATATGTATTCTTTGTGCTTGATAAACAATTTCTCGAGAAAATGGCTGCATCAAAAGTTTGGTCCACACGTAGCTTCTGCTTTCTCCTTACTGTTTGAGAGCTAGCTAGAAGGGTTGCTCTACACGTATGTATAGAACAATTGCCGTTGAAAACCTGTGTAAAAGCGGTGCGGTAGTCCCTTCAATGCACAAAGGATATTATCAGACGTCGTAATCGCAAAAAGCTTCCGTTGATGACCAACAAAAAAAATTGTAGAAGTAACTCAAGAGCAAGAACGGGAGTAGAGCATGGGAGAAACTACATAGTAAGTTGTAACACACACAAGCAAACATGCCAGGAGGCAGTCAAGTCAAGACTGGCTTTTTAGATATATGTGGTGAAACTACATGCAGTACTTTCCCCAAGTCTCCTCGACTTGTTCTGGAAAAACACAATAAGTACTTGGATTTTTTGGGCCAAGTATTTTTTGGCCTGGGCAGGGCCAAAAGGTCAGATCAAATTGACGTTATGTTATGTCGCTGCCATGTTCAACTATTGTTATTTCCCTTCTATTGGATCGTTAAGTGAAAGATAAGGCGGGAGAAAGTATTCCACGGGATTTTTCTTTGAGAAACTTGTATAGTTGGAATTTTTCTACAGATTTGTATAGTGCATAAAAACACATTTTCTCCGGTATTTTCAAAGGCTATGGACTTTTACTTTCACTTTTATGATGTTGTGTACCTTTCTTTTTTGGCGTTGGCGTTGACGGACGCTCGACTGGTTCTGGCCACTGCCTCAGCTATGACGTTATTTGTTTGTGTATATAGGTGCATATTGGAATGGTAGGTCATTCATGTTCAAGATAAAGAGAGAAAGTTATGTAGGGAATGTACACGTTGGGTTTTCTGAGGTGGAGTCTGGTAGTTGGCTGGAATGGTTAGAATAGGTAGTATTGGAAAGAAAGCGTAGAAGAAAGTGTTGATAGGATAGCATCGCCGTCCACAATCTCTAAGGGTATATACACGCCCCTAACACTACGCCGGTAGTTTGTTTGATATAAAAAGGGAGATTAGATAGCCCAAGTACAAAATACAAAGTATCTCTATTCAAAATAGTCGCAAAAAGTGCTAAGGCGATGTTTTTTGGTATGCAACTACTAGGGCAGAGGTACATTTCAAACGACAGACGATAACTTTTAAGGCTACAAGAACCACTTTCTCCAGCTTTCTCCACCCATTTCAATTTATATAAAAAATCATGCAACAAACATAGTGGGGAAATATCTAGTGGGCAGTATGTATTGCGTGTGCTCTAAAGCCATTTTTAAGGATACAATGCATAGCTTTCAAAAGCATCCAGTGCAAACTGCATATAGGACTCCATTTGAACAAACAAGTAGTGGCTGCATTTTGTTCAAAAAAACAGCGCGGATATATTACTATGTATTTAGTAGCAAGGTCATTACATGCTTTGTTTTGCTCTACAAGAAATTGATGTATGTCTGGCTTAATGCTGGTCATACATACAGCAATCATATAACTTATAAAGGGATACTTGTACTGTTCTCTTTTGGGGAAAATATAAATAAATTAAAAACGTGGTTAAATTATTAATTTTTTTCTTCTGCAAAATATGATTGCATGCCGTATATATTTGCACTGGCACAACGGTCATGTAACAAAAAAGTCTACTACCTCAATACATTTTTTGTAACTAGGACAGTTAAAACACTTTGCATCTTTAATGAGTGTACATGTACAACATATATGAAAAGTATGTATCATACAAAGTATGTATCATCAAAGAGTGGGAGTGTATAGCATAAAATTCATCTATAAGTTAATGTAATACCTTAGTGATCTCCTTTCTCTTTTTCTCTTTCTCTCTTCTCTCCAAGTTGTGATATTCGTGTGCCAAGTCCTTCTTTTGTGCAATCAACATTTTTATCCTCCTTCCTCTTTCGTTTATCCTATTTCTTTCTTTCTCCTTTTTCCACTGTTTTCAGCCCTGTCAACTCCTTTCTTTTCTTTTGACAATCGTCCATGCAAAGAAACAAAAGGGTAAAGCAAGCTTTCTATCTTCCATGAGTGAGAGAAATACGCACTGATATTGCAAAATACATAGTGATAGGACTGCGAGTATCAGAAGAAGGCCGACGAAGAAGAAGGGGATGAAGAGGAAGGGAAAAAATGAGATAAAAAAAATTAGAAACAGGAGAAAGAACATAATATAACATGAGGACAGCTCAAAAAGCCGTTGTTGTCGATGTCAACGGGAATGTCTTTCGGCTGGCCTTGTCTTCTCCACTTATGTACATTGATCAGACAGCTTTAGTCTTGGGAGACAGGCATTCATTCCCTATCATCAGAAACACTCGACAGACTCTCTTTTTCCGAAGAAAATCGCTCGAAAAAAACCTTCGTGTATGTATGTACATAGTGAATGTTGGCGATCGACGGGAGAGCATTGACAAAATAAACCCAAGGTAGCTTAAGAGGCAAAATACTTTTTTTGGCGTCTAGTATGCTCTAAATTGTGCATGTATTTGAAGTGCATAAAGACAAAATGTCATGTTGTGGTATACATAGGTGTATTTGCTTCTTTTCAAAAGCTTTGAACTGTACAGCCGTTTTTGAAATAACAAGCCTTTTATTTCCTTTCATCTAATCTATGTTGAAGTACATGTAGTCTGTTTTAGCTTAGGACTCCACCACAATGCTAAAATAATTCTGTAATTCCCATCTCTTTTTAATGCAGAAGAAAAGAACGAGACCATAGCAACTATGGACTCTTACGTTTGCTGCCAAAAAGCTCTCACTGGAACTTTAGTTAATATGCTCGAAATATACTGTACATGGAACTAAACAAAACGTGAGTGGAAATTAAAGTGTCCAGTCTAATGGCCCACTTGTGCTTCTTCATGTGATACTTTCTAAAGAAAATGTCAAAATTGGAGAAATTCAAGAGCAGGCTGCAAATAAAAGGAGATGCAAAACGCTTTAAACTCCTTTGCAACTGCTATCTTATTTTATTCAAATTGGTACAGCAATTATGACTCTACGAGGCATTTCAAGTTTTGGTGAAGATTCGAAAAAGGCATCAATATACACACGTAATCAAAAGTGCCATTTCGCACTACGCAACAATAATTAATTTGCGGGTATTTTGTTTTTTTACTGCATAATCCTTTTTTTGTAAATGAATTTTGCTATAATAAGCAAGTTTTTGTTTACTTTATTATAATAAAATTGGTTGGTGCTGCAAGACCTAAGAAATAAAGTTTGTTTAAAACGAATGCCTATTTTGATCCATGATGTCTTGTCATCGTAATCACAATAATAGCAAACCAATTATTTGTATTTTAAAACCCTAGATTTTGGGAGTGCAGTTTTTTAAAACATGGTTGTTTGAAAACCGTAAAACAGGAGTTGCAAATTATTAATTTTCAAAACGGTCGTTTAGGTAAAGCAAAGCTTTTATAACAACCATAAACTTACTTAAAAACAAATCATAACCAAAGTACGGTTGCTGCATTTCAACTATTTTCAGCAAAGGCCCATGCAGGTAATTAGTACCACAGTAAGTTTATTTTCTTGGAATACACGATAATATAAGTGAAAGCAAATTTGATGTCCTACTGGTACAATTTGGATTAAATAACGACAGAAAAGAGACACAAGCTCGGTCTGCCATGTACACATTATACGCATTTCTCCCTTGCTACTTTCTTCCTTCCCTTCTCCGAGTTTCAAGTGGTGGCACTCAACGGATAAAGAAAATTCGTCCGTTCATTCCCTTTCTACGAAATCCTATTATATCCAAGTAGTTGCTATTAATATTATCTATACCCAGTAACGACAACTATAACCTCCTATACAGTCGTAACTACGCTATCCTCCAGTGACTAGTAAAGTCCATCGAATCCATCTTATAGTCTAGAGAGAAGAAAGTCTGTCGGAATGACAGGAGAAAGTAAAGGGCCAGAGCTTTGCTTTATCGTACATGAATAGTTATTTTCAGGTTGAGAACCTAAGAGACTTAGAAAATATCTATCCGTTTATACTGGTACAATATCAAGAAGGTTGTTGTGAAAGCAGTGAAAGGTCTATAACACTTTTTGGATGATTGCATAGCGAGTCAATAGATATAGTGCTAAGGAGTTGAATGATATAGAGAAGCATTAGATTGAATAGGATTGAATATCTCATGACACAAGATGATTCCTACGCATTAGCTTTCCTTTTATGATGCTCCTGTAGATTCACAATTGGAAGCCAAAGCGCATATGCACTGCATCATAGGATTATTTCTAAAAGGTACATAGCAATTTATATAGCTTTCGTTAAGTTTAACCTAATTATGTTTCAAATATTTAAAATACTTTTAAGCACCTTCTTTTGAATTAAACTCCAAAGTAGGTTTTAAAAAATATGTTCTAGATTATAGAATGTTTGATTTTGAGAGTTTATTTTACTAATAAAGTTGTGTGCTAAGCATATTTATACGCATCTAATATTCTACGAAAGAATACAAACAATATTTAAATATCTACTTTTGAATTTTTAGAGGTGGCTCGTATAGGCATAGCTTATCAAACTTACAAGTATAGCACGTGTATATATGTTAAATAGTACAAGTTTAGTTGTGCCAGTGAAAGTATAAAGTAAAAGTACAGATTCTATAGAAACTGCATGTAAAGGAAGGAGAAAGGACGGGTAGGAGGAAAAGGCGGTTGGCTGGGTTGTTTCTATTGATTGTGAACGGTTCTTTTGTTTGTCTCCCCAACCGCTTTTTCACGAGACAATAGCCGCTCATAATGGAAGCAGATTTCATGCATTTCAACCAAACACTATCATCTTTTACCACTCAATATGTATTTATGAATGTAAGGTGGGCGGAAGGAAGCAAAGGGCTTTCTCTTGGATCAAACCCCAAATTCAACCTTTCACTACCCATCCTCTCCATCCAATCGTTTATTACTCAGCCAACCAACCCACCAACGACCCACATAGACACACCACACATTGCTTAAATTCCTGGCAATGCTTTCTCCAGAAATCCCCCTACTTTCAATTCTGCTTCTTTTCCTTCTTCCATGAAGGTGTGAAGCCTGTGCCTACAATCTTTTGGGGAAACTTGGGCATCGATTTCAATTTAGAAGGCTACTTCCAATTCGATTCCAAATTCCTATGCTGTAGAGGCTCCGTCGAGGTTGAAATTGAAGCTTCAAATTGCGCTATCTAAAATGGGTAAATCGTAGAAACTCAATTCGATAATTTATAAAAAAATTTTTATAAAATCATAAGCCAAAAACCTTTGTTATTTTTACCCTATTGAGTAAAACTACTTCGAAAACTTACACTATAGTGTATACGTATACACTAAAACTTGAACCAGAACCACTGAAATCAATATAGCATTTTCAACACTTTAAGTAGCTTTAAAGTAACCTTTAATTTAATTTAGTAAAAAAGCATCCTTTTACATTGCAAAGTCAGCTGCAGCCCTGTATAAACATAACCTCTTTGAATCCTTATGTTATTCGAGTAAATGCAGACTTCTATTGTTATTTTAAGAGCTCCCAAAAATACATTAGCTTTCCGACCCACTTATAATGAATACCTTACTCCAAACAGAGCGTTCCAGCTTCTGCAATAATGAGCTGTGAGGATGGCTTTGCTTTCACTTTTTTTTTTACTTATTGTTGTTCCAGCAGTTACTTGACTGTTCCGTAAGGTCTAGCAGAAAAAGGAAAGGAGGAGTGAAAGTGCTTGTATATTAAGTAGCCGTTGGGATCGAATTTTAATGGGATCGTGTCCTACTAAATCATAAATGGAGAAAATTCCCTGTACATTGTAATGGCAGTGAATACAATGTCTTTATTATGGAGAAAGTTGGATTTCGATTTTCGATATCGTTATATCGATTCCCCATGGGATGAAATGTGATATTGTGGCCGTACTTTTGCCATACAATTTTAAATTATAGCCGTTAGAAGTTGCTAAGGTGTGGTGTAGGACGTTATGTTATGTGTGCACCCTGGCATAAAGGAAACGATGTGATTTTGAGGTTAGTTGTATAAAATTTGCATTTACAAGAAATACAACCGCGAGATGTGTCTACTTTCACCGTTACCGTTAAGATCAATTCTTATTCTTATTACATCAACCGGGAATGGGGAAGATAGAGAAATGGAAGAAATGGATCGTTGCATGATACATTCGTTAGCTTTCTCTCTTCATGTGACTTGACTGCAAAGGAGATCTCAAAATACATGCTCATACATGTATTCCCATTCGAGTGTAAAACTTGAAGTAAAAACAAAGAAACAAGACTAAAAAAACTCGGATAAAGTATAGAGCAGAAAGTTGGTCATGAAGATTCAAAACATTGTGTTGGGTAGATCGTTGAGTTGTTGAGCAATTTAGAAAAGAAAAAGGGAAAAAATGTTCAAAGGAAACATCTTGTTTTATTCTCATGTCTTATTCTACTTGCTTAACTGAGACTTACTAGTAGTGAGGCTGGTAATAGTGGGCACTAGACTCTGTTTTCAAAATAGCCAAAAGCTACAGTAAAAAGAGACTGCTTTCACTTGTACTGATAATAAGACAGACAAGAGAGAAGGAGCTCTGCCGCTGCCATGATGCTGAATACAAATTAGCTTGATGATATATCTAATGTTCTAATTCAGTTTCAAATAAGATGCGGCTTTCTCCATGTTTTATCTCTAGTAGGTACTTTCTCCGTTACTTTCTCCAGAGCCAATTTTTTGTCCTCTTAGAGACAACGCAAATGACCTTGAAATGGTTGTATTTTGAAACGTGGAGAAAGATTCCTTTCTCTTTTCATCCTTTCCCTTTCCTTTGGCTCACCATTTCTTTTCTGCTCGATGCACTTTTGCCAAGTGTTTTAAAATTTAAATGTCTGCATTAATTCCAAGAGAATGAAAATAGCGTTGGAAGAATAACAATGCATTTGCATAGTTTGAATAAAATTAGGTTCCCTTTCAAACTAAATTTAGTTTTTCTTCAGAGAACTTCAATACTTTTCCACAACACGTACGTACATATGGACACTGTATATATTCTTGAGCGGTTGAGAGGTACCTACTCATAGATGCACTTACAGTGCATATGGCCAAAGAAAGTTTTAGTGGATATTTTTCTTGAATGAAGCTTAACTTTTTTGGCAACTTAACTTGTACAGTTTAGTTTTTTTAATGTTTTCCTTTCGCTAACACAAAGCAATAGTGACGGAAACTTTGCTTAAGCCCCCAGGGTACTTTAGGCGTATGTACAAGATAAAGGGTTTTGTCTCTATTATTATCCCGGACATAAAATTTAGAATAGTGTTAAAAAAATTCCACTTTTGGAGTTGCGGTTCTACACACAAAAAACTTTGTATTTTTTAAAACAATTTTGTAACTTCTATAAAAAAATGTTTTATTAAAGTTTGAAATTTTGATATTGCATTAGTGTTAAAGTAAGACATTTTCAATGCTCGTAATTTCACTTAGAAATGCATAAATGTCATTTCGTACACAGTTTCTGCTACTCTTCTCAAAAGTATGTATATGTTAAAATGTGCTTTTATACTGTCATATTACGATACGTATCATTTACTTGTAAAATCTAAGCGCCCGAATTCTCATTTCCTTATGAAAGTTTATGGAGCTTAGCAAAAAGACTGTACATAAAATAAAATGAACTTTTATAAGTTGACAACTTCCTACCTACGCATTTCCGTTGGCTTGGCTTTCCTATCTATAGTCTCTTCTTTATTAAGTGCATGCCGTGCTGAGGGTGTACAGTTTAGAGGGCTTTGAGTGCAATCTAAACAAATGTTAATGTTGATACTAATAATAATATGTGTCATTTTATTTATGTATATTGCCTTGTAATTTCGTTTCAGATTTAGATCACGCGACTGATGTAACATTCTGAAACCGCAGGAGGGATGCCCATTTCATTTTTCTAAGACGCATTACACACTTGTGCCTTTGGCTGAGTGGGCGTGCCTCCGTGCTTTATGTAAATGTGAGCCTGTATTGTTCTTTCTTAATTGTGGGCATAAAGTTTAGCTAAAGTGCAGGGGGAGAGCTACAGCCTACAGCATGTTCCTAAATTACTGACAAAATATAAATTACAATTACCACATGACATTACATGGGCTACAACTCCACATTTTTTGTGTGGGTGATGAATGGCCGTCATGAATGAGAGACACAGAGAGTGTCACTTTTATTCGTCCCCATGTATTTTCCGTTTGGAGCCATCAGGATGAGGATGTAAAAAAGGGATATCTACGCTCAATCTGCGTGTGGGAACCCCATTCATCTCGGCCCCGCGTTTAAATTTAGAACTGCGCTCGTCTCTCCAAACTAATCGTCTCGTCTTCCGTTCGATTATTTTCATTGACATTCTAATATACTGCCAACTGTCATATGAAGTAATTATGTGTAAGGGTATGCATGCATACGGACGTATAACTGGAGTCTCCACGTTTTCTACAATACAACTCAAGCAGATGGTCCAACATATGATTTTTATGGGATATTGTTTCGGCAGGGGTATGACAAGCTATATATATATATAAAGCGACTAGGGGCCGTGGAAATATTACGTCACCATTTAAATAACCTATTCAGAACGGGGAAACCATAGAAAGAATACTTCACAAAAGTGTTTAATTCTATAAATTAAATTTTTCCAAACCGTCAAAACTACTAAATCACACTTTTTTTAAGCGGTCAGTACCAGTAAATAACACTTTTTCAAAACGGTCAAAACTAGTTATAATAACACATTTTCAAAACGCTCAAAACTAGTAAACAACACTTTTTCAAAAACGGTCAAAACTAGTTAATAACATTTTTTCAAAACGCTCAAAACTAGTAAACAACACTTTTTCAAAACGGTCAGAAGTAGTAAACAACACTTTTTCAAAAACAGTCAGAACTAGTAAATAACACTTTCAAAAGGTCAAAAATCTGGAATTTACCGCTTTCAAAACGGTCAAAACTAAGTACATTACCATTTCGAAAAGGTTAACGGAGGGGCATTTTAGGCTCATTCCTCTGTTTACAAAGTGTTGTGCATTATTACTACGTTAACATTTATAAATAGCGCATAATACGAAAATTCAAATTTTGAAAAAATTAAAGCATTTCTCCAGGAAAACAAATGTGACTTAATATTTGAGAGACCCCTATTCGTAACTGGTGAATTGTGGCAAAGCGTATCTAGGTACATTTATGCCTTCAGTCTTTACGGTGACCGTAGGCGTTAGTCTATACTTGTAGTTGCGAACAAGAAAATTTTTGTTTGTAATGTAAGTGTGTAGTACTTGGCGTTGGCATGAAAGGATGAAGCAGTCCACTATACATATTCTGTATGGCTCTATAGTACAAAATTACTTGAAGCATTCATTCTCCATGGCAGTACAATGGTTGCTCTGTGCACACAACGTTTGACATTAAGCGGTTCATTTAAGGAGGGGAGCCAGGAGATCTGCGATACGCTTTAAACATTATTTACACATAATAATTTTTGGCTTCCTCGCCCAACGTCCCATGCCAGAGCAACTTAGGGACCTAACATATGCACACACAAAATAATTAAACTAAGATGTTTTCTCAGAGCTTCCTTCATGGAGACAGAATTTGTTGCGTATGTAGATTTTTTTAGTATTCCTTGCGTCGAATCCCATTGTATATTAAAACGTGTGCAACTGCGCTTTCATAATTTTTACCACAAGGCAAGGCAAGGTTTCGATTCGTGTGACACTTTTACTCTATGAAATAGTGTAAATAGCTGAATTGTACGCCAAGTGAATAATAACAAACGTGGCTCTACTACTGTATGTAAATGTGCAAAAAAAAAATAAGCGTCAACGCAACGTCAACGTCAATGTTGTCAGCAACAGAAATAATACTCCGAAGGCTAATAAAAGGACAGAGCTTTCACTCGCATTACGTATATATTTGCGACGCCGTATTCAAAGTGGTGGTGAATGGTCCCAAAGATGTTGTTACGATTTTTCTACTAAGCTTCCAAATTTTTCAAACGTCACCGTCACAAATACTAGAAGCCGAAATATTTTTCCCAAACAAACCACACACAAAAGTATCAAAATTGACTGCAAAGAACGAAATGGAGCACTTACATATACAAGTGTCACTGGGTTCTTGTTCTTTTACTTGGGATGCTTCCAATTATTACCTCCAAGGCATACATTATGAGTTTTAAAAATGCAGATATTTTAAAAAACCCCATTTTCTTGGAAGCGTGAATATCAGATTTAACTATTTTAGAAAGAGTAAACATCGTGTTTGTCTATTTTTAAAATGATAAATTTTGTACCTACTATTTTCAGAAATGTAATTTTTGAGTTTTATTATTCTACAACACTCATATTTAGTGTTTAGCTACATTTCAAAACGAAAAAAGATGGGATTTACACTGTTTATACAGATCTATCTGAAGCTAAGTAGAGTGAGTTTGTAGGTTATGCATGAGCCCTTGCCATTAGTTATCAGTAGATTTGGTTTTGTCATTGAGTTGGCTTTGGCTTTGGCTTTAACTGGATGGTGGTTCGTTGGGCTGACTGAGTTTGGTTCGGTTTGACAAAGTGGTTGGCGGGACACCCTGTAATCCCACTTGAGTTGCTTTATAAAAATAAAATCCATGGGCAGAGCGCTTTCTTATCGTTAGTCAGCCAACCAACCGCACATTAACATTAGCATCCACTATGTATTTCCCAAAGAAGCAATTCCATCCATCGCCCCATTACTCACCCCACAAACCCACACATTCCCTATTCAGCTCCTTTCCAAAAGCACCCAACTTAACCATCTGTAAACAGCCCTTTGCAGACTGGGTCAAGTAGGTCAAGCAAGCAAAAGTTTTCAACTTTGATCTATTGCAGCTTTCTGATACTCCGAAATCGAAACGCTATAATTATACGGGCAACCCTACCACATTTCTTTTTAATGTCTTATACAGAACATGTAAGCACCTATGTGTATTTTGGGCAATGCTATTAATTGTAATTAAAACATCTATACAATCACCTTAATTTAAAAATTTTTACTTGCATATATATTAAAACGGTCAAATAACCCTAATTACATGTTTTTAGAAAGTGCAAACTTGCTATTTCAGTGTGTGTAAAGACTACATCTGTTTAAAATACTACCTTTTGTTGCCTACAAAAGGCAACATTTATGTAATTGCTATAGATTTTAGATGTATCAAAATGTTATAAAATGCTTCTTCAAATTGGCACAAAACTTCAGAGTATATACATTGCTTAAACGTTGCGTTGTAAACGACACTGTCTACGAAAGAAGCCCTAATGCCATATTATTACAACTGAGAAGCGTCCCAAATATTGACAGTATTTATCAAACGTTAGTTATTTTTGGGAAAATAATCGCAAATTAACTGTCTACTCGCGAAACTACGTGGCATTAGATAATTGCATGACTGAAAAATCAATACTAATTGACGTGGCCTTGTTTGGGCTAAGTAAGGCACGTAAATATAGGAAAATTCATTTTTAATTAGGTGTACGGAGAAATAATTGGACTGAGGACGGTAAGCAATATATAGAAAAAGTAAATTGCCAATTGCAATTACGATAACTTTCCCTCAATATGTTTGTTTAGTTGATTCTACGGAAATTGTAATTATGTTGGCCAAC
>JAQFZC010006826.1:0-11995 GCA_034695205.1 Dicyrtoma fusca
TTCGAGAAAATCTGGAATCCAGATATCTGTAATCCAGATATCTGGAATCCAGATTCTTAAAACATTGCAGCCATAATTTCTAGTTTTACACTTTTTCAACCCGTTGATTTCTAGTTTTAAACCTTTTTTAAAATGATAAAATGTCTAGTTTACCAATTTGTTTAAATGGGTAATTTCTAGTTATGGCCTTTTTTTAAATGATAATTTCTGGTTGTGAACGTGTTTGAAAATGTAAGTTTTACTATTTTTGAATTTCTTAAAAGGTTGATTTCCAGTTTTGACCTTTTTAAAATGACAGTTTCTAGTTTTACACCTTTTGAAAATGGTTATTTCTAGTTTTAAAGTTTTTGAAAATGGTTATTTCTAGTTTTAAACTTTTTCGAAATGTTAATTTCTAGCTTTTCACTTTTTTGAAAAACTTTAATTTCTAGTTTTGACCTTTTTGAAAGTGTTAATTTCTAGTTTTGAACCAGTTTGAAAATGTTAGTTTCTAGTTTTACATTTACACCCTTTTAAAATGTCCATTCCAATTTGTTTTAGGAATCACGGATGTCCTTGGCAAAGCCGGGCGCGTTTAAAAGCCACGCTAATTTTAAAAAACTTTTGTTTTTGCTTTGAAAGTTGCCAATTTAATTTCGTTTTGAAAGTGTTTTTGGAAAAACGGGATTTTAAAAAAACTGTGTATGACATAAATATGTGTAGGTTTTAAAAATTAATCTTTACCATCAAATTCAGAAGCTTAACGAGGCTATTATGTTTCTGTTGGATTTTATTTTGAACCGCTAACCTAAAATCGATACTATTAGAATAATATTTGGGTCTTCGTTTAATTTCCTCTCTGCCTTCCTTCAGTTCCACAGCAGCTGTCCATGCTGGGCCTCTGGGCAAAAAAGTGAAAGTAGAGAAAGTACAGATGCAGATGAAAAGGAAAAGGAAATCGCAGATGGAAAATATTTCTCATATTTATATTTCGTTTTGTCGAATTTGTGAAAGAGGAAATTTCGTAAATAAATCTCAAATTGCCTTCGGCCTTTTTTTTTTTTATTTAAATGCATATACTGCCAATGACGAAAGCGGAAAAAATATCGCTTCCTGCATGATCATGTCTTTAAAAGAAGGGGCTGTTCATAAAATACGTTCCCATTTTTTTTATTACTTAACTCGAAACTGGGAAACCAAAAAGGTGCTTGATGAAATTAGTGATTCGGTCTACTACAAGTTGACATTTTTAAATTGGGCAGAAATCTAAATCAATACTTTTAGAAAGGTGTAGAACTGGAAATTGACACTTTCAAAAAGGTCAAAACTAGAAATTAACATTCCTAAAAGGGCCTAAACCCGGAAAATTAAACTTTGAAAATGGTAAAACTAGATTTTTTTAAAGTGTAACAAGTATAAAAAATTAACACTTTCAAAAATCTAAAAACTGAAAATTAATACTCTCAAAATGGGTAAAACAAGAAGTTAAGACTTTTGTAAAGGTCAAAACTAGAAATTAGCATCCTAAAAAAGCGTAAAACTTTAAAATAAATCTTTGAAAATGGCAAAAACTAGAAATTAATATTTTAAAAAAAGTGTAACATTCGAAATTGACATTTTAAAAAATGTCAAAACTGGAAATTAACGTTTTGAAAATGGTCAAAACAACAAGTTTAGACTTTTAGAAAGGTCTAAACTAGAAATTACTTTTCCTAAAAAGGGTTAAAACCGGTAATTAATACTTTGGAAATGACAAAAACAAGAAATTAACGTTCTAAAAAACGTGTAAAACTCGAAATTAACACCGTTGAAAAGGTAAAAACTAAAAACTACAATTTAAAAAAAAGTGTACAAGGGGAAATTAACATTTGCAAAAGGAATAATGAGAAATTAACTTTTTCAAAAATCTCTTAAGCTACACATACATATTACCCTCTAAAAAAAGGTTAGATTTGCTATTTAAGTTTGGTGATTTTTGAAACTTGTGAAAGTAATTTATGGAAGGCCCTTTCTGGGCCGTCTATGAGTTTTTCCAAATGGGGCTTCCCCATAAATGACATTTATACTTTCCACTCCGAATCCACGTCCTGCGTGGACTTTATAAACGTCATTTTTGAACAACCTCTTGCCTTTCACTGTACTTTCTCATTGCTTTCTAGCTGTTTTGAGGAAGTTAAATCGATATTTGTACATACGACTCTTTGCAGTTTTTCTTTTGGTGTTGGATAGATGCAAAAGGGACTAACTCTAAATGAAAGCTAAATAGCTACTTACGAGCAGATTTATCGAACCCAGGAAGGAAATAAGAATAACTTTGCACAAATCTTCTGTCACGATCTTCACTAAAAGTAGTACAAACGAATAAACATGGGCCTAAGATTTGTCAACCAAACTTCTGCAACAAAAAAAGATAAGGAATTCTACGCGCTTTCTAACAGCGTTTTCAGTTTGACGTTTTAAAAATTGCGGGCTTTTAAAACGTTTGTTTTTAAAAATTTGGGCGTTCAAAATAGATCTAGTATGACAGAAAGCCACTTTTAAAAGTGTGTTAAAACCTTACTAGTTTTCAACAATGATTTTTCTAAAAATTTAGATTGTGTAAAAAATGTGTGAAAAATGACAGTTCCTTCACACTTACATTTTCTAAAATTTTCGTCATTATAAAATCCATTTCCATAGCAAGTAAGCGTATAAAATTTATAAACGCTTTTTTAAAAAAAAACTTTTCAACTTTGAACAATTGAAACAATTTTTAAAGAAGCCCTTCGAGGAACAAATTGCTTTTTAAAAAACCAATTTTGTCGTAAAAAGTGCCTTCTTTTAAAGCAAATTTTCGCACAACTACTTTTTTAAAACATTAATTGCTATAAAGACAATTTTTAAAACGTTAGTATGCCTACAAAAACTTTTTTAAAACTAGTTTCTTACAAAATATTTGGTTGTAAAGAAAGGTTTGAAAAGGTTTAATTTTTAAAACGTGTAGTTACACATTTGTGCTTAAAGAATATCTTTGTAAAACATGATTGTTCTTTGTTAGTACCGTTTTTTACTGATTGGTTGCAAGTTTGAAAGGCTTGGAATTTTTAAATCTTTCGGCGGGAATTAATTCGTAAAATACGGTAATTTGGGCAAACAGAAAGGTGCTTTGGCACTAATACTTGGCGGCATCTATGTAAATCACTCGTTTTCTCTGCCATCTGATGCATAATAAAGTATTTTACACGCTTCCACGCCCTTCTTTTTCAACTTTATTTCCCCTTACACTTTCACCGCTTTCTTCACTTTCTCTACTTTCTCCACTTTCCTTACTTTCCCTTTTACTTTCTCCAAAACCAAAAGCATCCAACCAACCAATCTTCAATCAAATTCATTGCAGAAACGCACCCTCCAACTAACTTTCACAAAACCGCCAAAAACTCATATAAAATGCATAGACATTTACTTTCACTCTCTAAAATTGTCATAAAATACTCCTTTTTTTGACTTTCACCAACCATAAGGGCCCTTCATAAATTACCTTATCAACTGATCAATAGAATAGAAATTGAGTCATTCATATTAGATGATCACAATCGCAATATTTTAAAATACTCTATTTTTTAAAAATATTAAAACAATGAATATTTTAAAAATTAGATGTAAAAATTAGCTTTTGAAATATTTTTTTAAATTTTGATTTTTTTATGGTTCAAAGAGCTTGAATTATTCGGTTGTAAAATAAATTTAATGGTTGTTGAAACTTGTTGGATAGTGCAGCTGACTGACGATGAGCTGAATGAAAGTGGAGAAAGTGGGGAAAGTGGAGAAAGTGGAGAAAGTGGAGAAAGTGGTGAAAGTGGAGAAAGTGTAAACTGGGTAGATTTACTTGTAGATTCGAAAATTTCTAGTCAGCAGCTTCACTTGCAGATAATCACATTTCCATAATCCTCCAAAAACTTTTCAAATTAATTCATTCAACTACAGATACAGACTCGGTCTCTCTCGTTGCCCTTATCAACAGTTTGGTGGTGGGGGATTTTGCTAGACAGAATTAAATTAAGGGGCAGTAATTTCAAAATTGTAAACTACGATTTTCCTGCTATTTTAAAATTTGTAAAAAAAACTGTTGGGAAAATTTTTTATTTCCCTAATCAATTTACCTATAGGTAAATTTGCCTATAGGTAAAATTGCCTATAGGTAAAATTGCTTATAGGTAATTTGTAATTTATTTTGTAGGTAATTTTGAATTAAATTTGCAAACTGTTTTTGCCATTTGCGTGTGGGCGAGCAAATTAAGACAGTTGCCAAAGTCAATAAGAATTAAGTACGGAATATTTCCGAGTTTCTGAATTCGGAGGATAATTATTGTCGAATTTATTAGGGGCTTTTACAGGGGAATTTAGAATTGGCAGTTATTGTAATCATTATTACTAAAACTAGTACTTAAAAAGTTTCCACTAATAATTTGAATTAATTCCTTCATTTCCATCTGAATTACCTCCCATATCGCTCGAGCCATCTTCAGAACAATTAACAGCACCCGTCAGTAGTGCTAATATTCACAGAACTGTAATTTTACTGCCCACTCTACACTTGTTTTAGGGGCCGTTCATAAATTATGACGTTTTGCAATTTGTAAGAAACTTCGTTTTCATTTTTTAAAGTTCTACTTTTGTCAGAAATTTTCCATTTCTAGATACTTAGCCTGTCATATTTGCAAGGCCCCTAATGAGAACTGGGAAACCAAGTCATGGAAGTTTGGATTGAGAAAATGTGTAATATTACTCAAAATTATTTTTTTAAAATGGATAAACCAGGAAATTAACACTTTCAAAAATATACAAAACTAGAAATTAACGTTTTCAAAAAAAACAAAAGTAAAAACTACAGTGTCAAAAAAGTCAAAACAACAAAATTAACACTTTCGAAAACACAAAACTAGAAATTAGCATTTTGAAATAACACCAAAACTAAAAATTAAGGTTTTTAAAACCATTTAAACTAGAAATTACGGTTTCAAAAAGGTCAAAACAACAATATTAACACTTTCAAAAATACCCAAAACTAGAAATTACTGTTTTCAAAAACATCAAAACTAAAAAGTAACATTTTCAAAAACAATTAAACTAAAAATTACGGTTTCAAAAAGGTCAAAACAACAAAATTAGCACTTTCAAAAACACCTTAAATTAGTAATCAACATTTTCAAAAGCATTCAAAAGCACTAGTTACATTTTAAAAAACGGCAAAATCTAGAAATTAATATTTTCCAAGAAGGCTAAAACAATAAATTAACATTTTCAAAAATAACTAACTAATAGTCTAACTGACATTACATTTTCAAAAAGGCCAAAAACACAAATTACAATTTTGAAAACGTGGAAAACTAAAAACTAACACTTTCATAAACGTTCACATCTACAAGTTATCATTTTCAAAAAAGTGTTAAACTAGGTATCAACGTTTTCAAAAAGTCTAAAGCTAGAAATTACCAGTTTTAAAAATTGGTAAACTAGAAATTATCGTTTTCAAAAAGTTTGAAACTAATAAAAAAAAGCAATTAACTACATATCCCTTTCAAAAAAATGTAAAGCTACTAAAATGTGTTTCAAAAATACTAAAATCTGTATTCATTGCTTACAATTAGCAATATTATTGTATTTTGAACATTTTATTTCGAAAACACGGTCTTTTGGGAATGACACCGATTTAGATGAAAATTCAAAGTCTTGACGTGTCTCCAAATCAAAAATGGCGCTTATTAATACAAAGTGCCTCTGGTGCCCCACGTGTGAAAGTCAAAGCTAAAATTATTAAAATATGCATGGGACACGGCTGGAGCGTCTGTAATGGACGGAAGCCTTTGAGACACGTCTGTCAGGTTCATATCGCGTTATTTATTAACTCACCCAAAACACCCGCAATTAATTCACAAACCAAACCAAAGCCAAGCTTAAAGAAGCCAAGTAAACCCAAAAGCCAAAGGCAGAGCCTCAAAGCTCCAGCTATAGACTATAGCAATGGACGGCTATATAGCATATCTATAGGGGGCTGCCCATAAATAACGTTTTCATTTTTCAGAAATTTTCTGCCCCCTCTCACAAAAGTTTGCATTTTTTAACATTAGCTTAAACCCTCCGGATTTGAATTTTTTCAAATTTCAAAACGTCATTGTTTGCAAACGTCATTTATGGACAGCCCCTCGGGTGCCTATAGGGTGGCTACACGTAAATGTTATTCGAATTTCGGAAGTGAATAAACTGAACCTGTGATCCACGAGCTGGAAAATCTGAAGGCTGCGGAAACTTTTCACATTTGTACACATTTTCATACACTGGAGCGCCTTCCTTGGAAGATAGGGAGAGAGAGCCAGAACGTTAATTATATCGCGACTGTAACTGCAAAGTGTTTCAAGCCCAGCTTCGTTCCTTAAACGCAATAAGTGTAAAAAAGCAATGCCATGTTGAACATATTTACCAAAATATTGTTTTGGAAAGGTGTGAATTGCAGTCCTAAGGTTTTTTTAAAATGTAAAGAGCTGTTTTACTATTTTAAAAAAATGCAAATAACCACTTTGCTATCTTTGAAAAGTGTAAAAGGCAGTTCTAGTATTCAAAAAAATGTGTCCGTAGAAGTTTTAGTATTTTTGAAAAAGTGTAAATTGTGAAAAATATTTTTGTACTTTAAAAAAATTGTAAATAGCAGTTTTAGTGTTTTTAAAAAAGTTAAAAAATAAATTTTCGTGTTTTCTAAAAGTTCAAAAAGCATTTTTACTATTTTCGAAAAGTGCCAAAAGCAGATTTACAATTTATGGAAAGTGTAAATAGCGGTTTTAACATTTTTAACATTTTTAGCATAGTGTCCAATGCAGTTTTAGTAACTTTGGTAACGTTCCAATAGTATACTTACTGTTTTTTAAAAAGTGGTAATACCAGCTTCACTATTTTTAAAAACGTAGAACTAGCGGTTTCACAATCGGTAATTTTACTATTACACTTTGCAGCTTCCCTGACAGCATAGCAAAATTACATTAAGTCGAATTGTAATTTGTAATAAATAATCGAGCTACTTAATGCAGTGGCCGGGGCCACTCTTTTTAGGGTAAAATAGTTGTTTTGCTCTCAGCATTCCTCTGCGGCGTCTTAATCATCGGCCGTCCATTATTTCCGGTTTTGATGGCCAATGGCGGTGCAGAAGACGTTCAAATAATTTCTAATGCCTCATGTGTCAGAATTAGTTGCCATGGCGACAGCTCAAGGATGCTCAAGGTGCACTGTGTCTTGATTAGGAGCCATTTGTTTGGGTCTTGGCCGCCGCAATTTGTAATTACAGTCCCAATTGCTTTTACTGCGTTTGTACGTAAATGTAACTAGCTGCAGTTGTTCAGTAGCTATAGGTGTATACTCTCTATATAGCTAATCAAATTTGGCCTATAGACACTTAAATGCACGGAGGTAATGGGCCTTGCAAGTATGACGTCATACAAGTTATTCTTCAAAAATGTCACCCAATCAGTTTACTCGTGTTTTTTCGACAGGCAAAACTGGGCTAGTAACTTTTTGAAAAGTTGTAAAAGATGAAATCACACTTTTTAAAACAAGCCAATACGTCCTCGTTGCCCTTTAAAAAGTTGTTGAACAGGAAATCACACTTTTTTAAAACAATTAAAACGTAATAGTTGCTTTTGAAAAGTTGTCAAACATGAAATTACACTTTTGAAAATCGTCAAAACTACCGATAAGCCTTTTTAAAACAGGTAAAGCGTCGTAACTACATTTTGAAAAGTTGTAAAACATGAAACTGCACTTTTTAAAACAAGCCAAAACGTCGTTGTTGCCTTTTAAAAAGTATTAATGTATGAAATTGCACATTTGAAAACCGTCAAAACTGCCGATTAGGCTTTTTAAAAGAGGTAAAACGACGTACTGACATTTTGGAAAGCAGCAAAGAATGAAATTACGCTTTTTAAAAACAGGAAAGGCGTTATGTAATTGCATTCTGAAAAGTTGTAAAATATGAAATTGCACTTTTTTAAAACAGTTAAAATGTCGTAGATGCCTTTTGAAAAGTAGTAAAACATGAAATTACACTTTTTGAAAACAGTCAAAACTGCCAATTAGCCTTTTTAAAACAGGTAAAAAGTCGTACTGACACTTTGGAAAGCGGCAAAGCAAGAAAGTACCCTTTTTAAAAATATGAAAGGCGTTGTAATTGCATTTTGAAAAGTTGTGTAACATAGAATTACACTTTTGTTAAACCGCTCAAAGCTTCTATTTACACTTTTTAAGACGGGTAAAACGTCGGATTTTCGTCATATTTTGGAAAGCTGCAAAACACGTGAAGTCAGCGTTTGAAAAACCCACTTTGGCGCACTTTTCAAAAAATGTAGAATACCCAGCTTGGAACCATAGTTTTTCTATTTTTCAAAATTTCTATTTTATTAAACCAGTCATATTTGCAAGACCCCAATTTCCCAAAAATTGCGGCAAAGAAAAAGAGCCCATAGAACAATTTGATTTTTCCCAGTGCCGTTAATTCAAGGAGGCGGAGGCAAGGAAAAAAAGATAATTACAATCAAGTACCATTAAGTAAAATCCCTATATAGCATTTTTTAAAAAAAAAATTGCCTTTTACACGTAGGTAGGTAGTTAGGACAAAAAGCAATTAGTGTTCAAGTAGATAGATCCGAAGATGTAATCCCCATACAAATGTATAAATTAAAGTAATTATTCTTCAAAGGATTTCCCTCAATCACACTTTTATGAGGAGGACAGGAAGGTCTGTAGATCAAAAGCGAATCAAATTCGGTATAAAAATATATGGAGCTATATAGCTATAGGTATAGCCAACCAGGTCTATATATAGCCAACCTTTTTTCCTTATAGGCTCTATAGGTATAGCAAGTCCATTAATTTGATTTTATTTCGTTTTTTTAATGCCCCTTTCACCCCGAATTCCCTTTCCCTTTCATTTCCCTTTCAGTGGAATTACTTTCTCTTTTTACTAGTTGAACGACAGCCTCTTTGATTTCCCGTTACCGTTAGCGCCATCGTAAATTTTGAATTCGTTAGGCCGTCCCGCGGTTGTAGGATGGGAAATGTACTTGGGGTAATAATTACTACTTAATTTATATTATTCAGGGATTTCTAAGAAGGAGCTCAAAGCTAGTCTACTTGGAATTGATACAGTGCCGCACTAATACGCGGTAATAGTGGACGGCAGTTTGGAATTAGGCCGAAGCCTATAAATTAACATTTTACCATTTACCCCACCAACGCAACGCAACGAAGAAAAGGGCCACCCACAAATTACCTCAGAAAAAAACAAAAACAATATTTTATAAAGAAAGATAGACAGGGGCTGTAGAGCCGTAGACTGTTCTATATACAATTTTCATTTTTGTGGGTTTTTGTTTTCATTATTAACCTTTTCGAAACAAGAATAATATTTTACAATAACCTTTTACTCCTTTTCAAAAATGTTTATTTGTAATTTTGACCTTTTTGAAAGTGCTGTTTTGTAGTTTTGACTCTTTTTTAAATGCTAATTTGTAAGCAAGCACCTCTTGGAAAAATGTTAGTTTCTAGTTTTGGCTCTTTTTGAAATGCTATTTTCGAGTTTAGCATCTTTTGGAAAATGTTAGTTTCTCGTTTTGACTGTTTTTGAAATGCTATTTTCTATTTTGCAACCTTTTGGAAAATGTTAGTTTCTAGTTTTGACTCGTTTTGAAATGCTGTTTGATAGTTTAGCACCTTTTGGAAAAAGTTAATTTCTAGTTTTGACTCTTTTTTAAATGCTATTTGATAGTTTAGCACTCTTTGGAAATTGTTAGTTTCTAGTTTTGACTCTTTTGAAAGTGTACTTGTGGTAGATATAAACAGTAAACAAATTCATAGTTTGCTGGTTGCGATGGGTTAAAATAATGTAATTTGTGCGTGGCCCCAGAGAAAGCCACTTTCACTTTCTCCACGCATACTATGGATGTACATATCTCCTTAATCAACCAGTGAAACAGACACTAGTCTAGTACTACTAGGATGTACTCTTTTGTAGCTTGTAACACACGGGGAACGGCCCCAACAATTGCGGTGTAGAATCTGGCAAAAAGGGAAAAAGGGAGCCTATTTTAGGAGCAACGTCTATTGTGTTGGAGTTGCAAGACGCCATTCATGAAAAATGTGCAAAATTGATAAAACACAAAAAAAGACAAACCCAATAACATTGTTAGATTTTAGTGTTTTGCCCTTTTCTGTAAAATAGACGTAATTTTGCGGGTTTTACATCTTTTTACAAATTGTGATTTCTACTTCTGATTCTTTTGAAGGGGGTGGTAGTTGTATGTATGTGTTACGGTATCGCGCTTACGGAAGAATTCCTCCAGTCACACCGTGTTTTACTTTGTGGACAATTCATGGTAATCAACTGAGAAGCTATAGATGCTAGTCATAGTGACTTTGTAATTTACTTCATATGTACATAGTTTTACAACTTTTTGAAAATAGTAATTTCTATAAATGACCTTTTTAAAGGTAGTTTAGGGCCTTGTTTTGGATGATTTTGAAAACATTCATGTTTTGTTTTTGACCTTTTTGAAATGTGGATTTCTAGTTTTGAACTTTCTGAAAGTGTTGATTTCTATTTTTGACCTTTTTTGAAAGCGTTAATGTCTGGTTTAAACCTTTTTTAAAGCGTTAATATCTAGTTTTGACCTTTTTTAAAGCGTTCATATCTAGTTTGACCTTTTTTAAAGCGTGAATTTCTAGTTTAGACATTCAATTTAAAGTTTTTGAAAATGCAGATATTTGAGTCTTAAAATTGTCAAGTCCTACTTTCGTCCTTTTTAAGAATGTAATGGTTTGAAATTTTTGAAAATGTCCTATATGTAGTTTTACATCATTTTAAAAATGGTATTTGGTATGCTTGACCTTTTTGAAAGTGCCCCTTGCTGGTTTTGACTAAATGTAAAAATGTTCATACATATGTCGTTTTGAGCATTTTCAAAGTGTCCATTTTAAGTTTTGACAGTTTTGAAGAAGATATTAATCCCCGTTCCAAACCTGTTAAAAATCAATTATAACATCAATTGCGGCATCCAAACTTGAATTTGCGTGTAGACTAAAAAAAGAAATTTCTATTAAAATAGTCTCCCTATGAGGTACTTTTATTACTACTGGCTAATCGAGGCTGCCGCGGAAGCTGTGTCGTATGTAAGTGGCTCTCTACTTTATTACAGTTCATATATTATGGCACTATGTGGGGAGATGAGACGGGTGGAAGAGGAGCCGCATCTTCTCCGTCCGCATCCTCACATGGCCCCGTAATTTACTGAGAGATTCTTCGGAGTGAGTCTTGGCTACTAAATTGCCTTGAGCATTACACCTCCGCATCCAGCGTCCCCACCGACGTACTTTCCCCACTTTCACTCTAATAGCCGACTTTCTGCTCTTTGCGCTCCTGGAGCCCAGGGATGCGGAGGAGGGAAGAAGAGCAGCGACTGTCTTAAAATTCAGAGCTGGAGAATAATGTGGCCATACGTTACACTGCAATTACCTTGTGTCGTCCGCTTCTGTCTTTGTCATTGTCATTGGCTCCACAGATCAGGTCTGCCATGTTCAGGGGCGGTGGGTGAAAGTTCCTTAAAGGGCCAAAAAATATTAACGCCTTAATTTCCTCCTCAGATCAAACGTACAGGTGTAACTGCCTTTGCAAACGGCGCAAACTGAGCTTTCAACATTTTGTAAATAGACTAAAACGACGTTTTGACATTTGTTAAAAAGACCAAAACGACGTTTTAACGTTTTCAAAAAGACCAAAACGACGTTTTAACGTTTTCAAAAAGGACCAAACGACCTTTTCAAGGTTTTGTAGAATTAGCGTCTTTCAAAAAGAGCAAATCGACCTTTTAACGATTTTTAGAAAGTGCAACACGACCTTTTAGAGTTTTTAAAAAAGATCAAAATGACTTTTTAACGTTTCTTTAAAAGTGCAAGACGACCTTTTAACGTTTTTAAAAAAGAGCAAATCGACCTTTCAACG
>JAQFZC010006827.1:0-11994 GCA_034695205.1 Dicyrtoma fusca
GGTCTCTAATTGTACGCGGGGGTCCGAGGGGCTGAATGGAATAGTGCGCGGGCGTTCTATTAGAGGATTTACGGTAGTATGTATGTACTACCTATGTATTATTCTGAAGAATCTTCAATCTTGACGCGAAGCCCCACTCACAATTAGAGTTAAAGTGAATCCACCAGACTTGGACGGACTTGACCAAGAAAAAAAAACTTACTTAGGGTCGTTGGGAATTCCCATTCCAGCCTTTGGCCTGTGGGAAAGAAAGAAAAAAAAAGTCAAGAGGTAAACAGCAAAAATAACAATAATTTACAACCTGCAACCTGTTTACAGTCAGACACCATCAACCATAGCGTAGTATAGCAAAGCAATAAAGTTAATGTTGAATGTACATCCCTAATTAATTATCTCTTGTATGTATGACGTATCTATGTACTAACATTTATAATAAATCAGTACAGCCTTTTCTTCCTCTTCAGTCTTCAGTCTTCAGTTCCCAATGCTCGAACGTAATTACCTATTTCGTAATCTACAATAATACTTTAATATCTCGTATTTCTCACATTTTACAAGAGGTTTCAGTTTCAGATGACAGGAGAAGGTCAGGCGATAAAGTATCTACACCCACAGTTCTTCAATTTGTAGATAGTCTTTTGTCTTTATTGTCCATTTCTACTGCCTGAAAGGAATAATATTGTGAAATTAGTGAATATTTATTTTTGATTTTGTTATTCCCTTGCAGTTTTAGTATAGTACTACTATTAACTATTCTTTACCTGCAACCTGTCAACTTAACTAATACTAGTGACTAACTTGTTATAGGAAGTGGCATAACTTGTAACAAAAAAATAATTGAATTTCCATTCAATTCGCATCGATACGTGAATTAATGTGTTCTTGACAAACTAAGTTTCCTAGTAGCATATTTAAGTTAATTATTCATCTTAAATAAAATGTCAACTAGAAAAAAGGATTTATTTCCAAATTACTTTTACATTCTTCTAGTCAGTTGTTGTTGTTCAAACTTTGGCGGTGGACAGGAATTTCCAGGTGAGTGCCTCGAGTTTAAGTTGTGATATTAATAAATTAATAAAATCTTTAATTATTTTTTTGGATTTTTTAATTGTAGATCTATTGTGTGTGTTCCTTTAATTTGTCATTTGTAGAACCTGGTTCAGACTGTACGATTAGTACGGGTAGAGTAGCCCGAGGGGTTTGCCAACCACTGAAAGAGTGCCAGTCGGGAATTTCTAATTTGCAAGCGGGTGTCAACCCCACGCTCTGCTCTATTCGGGTAATTAAAATGAAACTACAACAAAATAACTAATTATTGTAATTATAACCACGATTGATTAGTATGCTTATCAAAAAATAATATTTTTTCTTCTTTCAATAGGGAAAAGATGCCATTGTTTGTTGCCGCACTCAGCCCAGAATCAGTGTAAAAAGTATACATAATTGCTCAATTAACAGCGAAGAAGCGGTCGACTTCCTAACAGTATTAAATTAAACTCATTTAATTTCTTGTTTTAAATTCGTTGTACAGAATGCGGAGAGTTTACTGAAGTGTATAAAATGGATGATGGTCCAATCCCTCTTCTACCCCCTGGCTTCTTGGAAGTGCAGGAGGCAGAGAAGCAAATTCATTGCGGAAATCACCTTAACAGTCTTATTGTTGGAGGTCGAAACGCAAAAATTGATGAGTATCCCCACATGGTAATTCACACGATTTACCAATAATATTCGCTATTTCTTCTTTTTTGCTTTAATTTACTGTAAACATATTTTCAATTAATCATTTTTAGGCAGCTCTTGGCTTTGCAGGCTCTGACGACCAGATCATCTGGGGTTGTGGTGGCACTCTGATAAGTCACGAGTTTGTCATCACGGCTGCCCACTGTATTGACACGAGTAATTTGTAAGCATAAAAGCAACAAGCAACATTAATGTTTTAATAATAATTTCGAATAATGTAGTAAAAAAATGCTAATGATATTGTACCTTCTTCTTTAGAGGGAGGCCAAAGAAGGTGTTGCTGGGGGACATTACCCTGGCCTTTGGAACCGGACCAAGTAGATTAGTCCTGGGGATTGCGGATATAATTAAACACCCAGAATACAAGCAGCCCTCTACCTACAATGACATTGCTTTAATAAGGTTGGATACCAAAGTTAATTTTTCTCGGTCCATTGTGCCGGCCTGCCTAGCGGATCCAGAACGAAGATTGGACAAAAATCGGCAGCTCACTACTACTGGCTGGGGGAAGCTCGGCTATGCGGGTAGAGGCTTTTAAGAAATTAAAATTTTTATTTTAGTAGATAAATAATTATAATTTGTCACAAAAAGATGGTACCAAATTAATCCCCTGTGCTGTTGTGCTGTGGTTTTACAGAAAGTCAAAGTGAAACGTTGCAAACAGTGAATATAACACGTTTTAATGGAAGCAGTTGCAACGAGTACTATCAAGATCTTCCGGGCAAGGCACTTAAGTAAGTAATCTACTTACTTTGGCAATCGGCATCTGTTATAAATTACTTACAACTCTTAATAATAACAACAACAATGCATAATTGAAAGTAAAATGTGCTATTCATCTACGGTTTTGATTTTGATTCAATAGATACCCTGACGGAATTTTGAGAAAGCAAATTTGTGCTGGTGACAAAGATGCCTCTAAGGACAGCTGTCAAGTACGTTCATAAATTATCATTAATTACAATGAATTATTATGATCATGAGCTTCTATTCTTTTATCATGCGAATTAACTACACTTTTAATTATTTTAACGATTTTCTATTTTGATAGGGTGACTCGGGAGGACCATTGACGGTGAATTTAGAAAAGCGCTGCATTCACTATCTTATTGGAGTAACTTCATTTGGTTCTAACTACTGTGGCTCGTCCACACCCGGCGTCTACACGAATGTTCAATCTTATTTGGACTGGATAGAAGATATTGTTTGGCCTGATGAGAAGTAACTATTAAGTTGAACAACTGATAGTTATATATCTAGCTAATTTAGTAAACAAGTCTTCGTCCTTAAAATTATTTGTAGATGTAAAAAAAATGCAGTACAAAAATGTAAATAATGTAAAATATAAATTACTAAATACATACATATTAGTAGATTTTTTGGAGGAATTTTTCAATTATTTATTGGAGTATTTTAATCTAAAAACTACATGGATTTCGCTGGTCGCCTTTCCTTTCAACCTGTGATTTTTATTTATCTTATTTTTGACGTTCCACATGTAGTGTAATAAAATAAAACATGACACAGCCATGAGTATTGGCAAAAAATTAAAACAGAAATGGTCCTGTAGCTCATTCGACTAATGGACCAATTTGACTTTACAAAATTACATAAGTAGATCGAAACACAAACCAGATAATACCGAAATTACAAAAACGGCATGCAAATTGATAAGATAAATAATTAAGAAGTATTATGAATATGCAACTACTAACTAAAAGTCAATGAAGTCATGTTTTCTTCTCTCCTTCAATTGTTATTTAAACTAATAACTTCTAAAACTGTCGATAGTTTTA
Organism: Dicyrtoma fusca; assembly: GCA_034695205.1. Classification (NCBI taxonomy): domain Eukaryota; kingdom Metazoa; phylum Arthropoda; class Collembola; order Symphypleona; family Dicyrtomidae; genus Dicyrtoma; species Dicyrtoma fusca. The sequence goes on from JAQFZC010006827.1 coordinate 3,537, forward strand.
TCGAGTTTATCACCATCCGTTCTACTGTGTATTCATGTCCCTCAATTTCATAATCTTTTTTGATTCATCAGGATGAGTCGCTGCGTGCTGTCGTAGATTATTTTTCGTTTTAAAAGCTTTTCCACAGTTATTCAGCGGACATATGAAGGTCCTTTCCTCAGAATGGTAGGGCACGTGAGCATTCAAAGCAGTCTTGCAACGGAAGAATTTATTACAACCTGGTATTTTGCACTTGTAGGGTTTTTCACCCGAATGCACCCTAACGTGGCACTTCAAATAATCAGCTCGACGAAAGAAAGCACCGCACTCGTGGCATTTGAGGGGCTTTTTGCTTCTCCAACTTGATTTCCGTAATTGTCCATCATGGACTCCAATAGGATTGTTCAACCAGTTTTTCTTCCACAATTTCCTATTGCAATTGTTTTCTTTTCCTGTACCCCCAGCACCATTCACTGGTTTCTGTTTGAGTTGAGACTGCGAGATCATAGAAGTTCCGGGTTTCGGGAAGAAAAGTCTTCGTTGATAAAACTGAATCACTCTTTGGGGAAAGTAATGATTCATTAGTGGGGCAGGGACCAGGTTGTACCGACGTTTGGTTCTAAACTTGACTAGCCATAATAGTTCATTTAGCTCGTTCGTTGGACCCACTAGTTCTTCGATTTGCTTCCCTTCGACATTCTTAGTTAATCGTGGCAACTAAATTGTAAATTAAAATTAAAATCACTAATTAGAATACATTAAGGCAGTATCAAAAACCTATATATTTTTACTACTCAGTAGTACAGACTTAATCACACTTCTGTAACAGTGCAAAACGATCATAATACCTCTAGTTCAAATTCAACGTTTCTGAAATGCTGCTAATCACTAATAAAAAAACTTTTCCGAACGGTGAAATAATATTCGTGTATAGTCAGGTTTTAAAAAGATACAAATCCTACTGAAAAATGTTACCGAAAAGGTCAAACTCATGAATGAAGACAAACAATTAACCTTTAAAATGTGAAACGCTGACAGGTAATTCACCAACTTAAATAAAAAAAAACGATGGTCACACACGACACAATATTTCGACAAAGTCAAACGTTAAGTGCTGACGCAGATACAAAAAACAAGCAATTAATTTTTTAACTTACCACATTACACTCTTCAGAAGCCCAAGAAATCATTTGTCTTACCTCAGTGTTCCTAGTCTTTGACACGGTCACAACGTCAAGTGGATCCATTGTTGATCTTTCCGGTAAATATTGCATGTTGTATGGCTGATGGCGCTCTTGCAGAATTCAGAATTACGGTACGGTAGCGACGACCAAAGACCAAAGAAGATTCACATCGAACTAGTTGAAATAAAGACAAATATGAACATTCAACATTACTCAAACTAATAATTATTATAATAATCATTATATAATTACGTTACATGTCAAAGGTGACAGTAGGTATTTCCATCAGTTATTGATGTTTTGGTAGATTTAAAATTCAACCTTCAATCAGATTTACTCATATATTATTCTGCAATACTGTCAACAGTCAACAGTTCTGTGTTGAATCTGAACTAAATAATTAACTAATTGATTATACTGTCAACTAGTCTTATTGGGTCCATTGTCTATTTACTTTTGACATTTGCTAATGGTGGAAGCTAAAGAAAAACTTACATTTATAATTAGATGACCCCGACCCCGACGACTGACCACCGAAACTTTTATTGCTCGCTCAAAATCCGATCCGATCCGAAACCAATAATACTGCCACTGTATTGTATTACAGCTATGATGAAAGGAAACGCTTTGAACAATATTCAGTAATTAAACCGTAATTAACTAAAAACTGACACTGACTTTTGGAAAGAATAATTAATTGATGTTGTAGGAATGATAAGAAAAAGTAAAACATTAACTAAACTGTGTACAAACGGACAGATTTCCTGCCAGCGTAGCAGCGCCGGTGTAAAACGGCCACTGATAAAATTTAGAAAACAGAAAACCGGCTGACCGTTGAACATTATTTTCACGAACAGAAGTGAGAGACGCCCACAAATTACACTCACAATAATAAAGCCATGAGCCGTAAGAGACCATCAAGGTTACATAAAACATTGCACTAAAGAGCTGTAATAGTTTAAATAAATAAATTGTACTAAAAATTTTAATTATAATAAATTGATAATATTACAGTACAACTGTTGTAACATTCTAATTCTGCTGTTAAAAAAATACAAAATCTGGTGGAGTAGCTCATTGGCATCATTAGTAGACAGCCCCTTAGAATAAGCGGTGTGATGGGAAGCGAGACAGTGGCCAGTGCAGCTCTAGTCTAGTCTGACTAGACTAGACTAGCTGACTCTTTCAAAACTTGTGGCTTGGCTTCACTAGACTAGCAAAAGGCCCAGCAAAAAATGACTAGACTGCACCGACTGCACTAGCCACCATTTTCCCTATGGTAAGAGAAAGGAGATCCATAGTGTGGAAACTATCTGACTAGACTAGCTAGAGTAGACTTCTGTCCAGTAGATTTTGTGTTGATTAGGCTTGACTAGACTAGGCAGCTCTCTTTCGAAAAAGAAAAAATTGTGCCTAGTAGAACTGTGTGCCAGATTAAAAATATAAATCCCATTGATACTACTTTACTTTTGATTCTTTTTTTTAGACCGATTAAAGCATTGGTTGTCATACTACTGCTGAAAAAAGTGGAACCAGATTCCCTCAGAATTTTCGGGTTTGGCTTTCGACTCCGACTCCGACGCTCCGGCTGTTCGGTTCCAGTGCAATGAAAATATACCTAAAAGATTTTTTTTAAACATTTTTTAATGAAATTAAAATGTACGTTCTAAAATACTTGTATGATTTAAAATAGATTCTTACATTTTTACCTGACATGAATTGCTCGTGTCATTTTTTATCAGTGTCTTCCATTTCTAGCCTTCAAATTAATTCAACGCAACCATTACAACTTTAATTTAATTATTTTTTAAGTTCAATATTCGATAATTCTGGAGTGGGAGCTACACTGGAAGTGCCTTTCTTAATTCATTTCTGAAGAATTAGACTTGTTTTTTTTCAGGAGGTTGCCAATAATATTGTATTACTGAAAATGATCTACAATCTAAAACGGATGATCGATAAATTGATTGAAATAAGGTTAAACTAAACATGAACTCCGGATAAAAACGGAAACTAACAATGCAATCCAATTAGTGTCGGTCATGGGCCATGAAAAACACAAGCAGCATATTACTATTTCAATAATGTTGTTATTTTATTTTATTCGTTCAGCCTCAAAAAGTAAATTAACTGCCGGATAAAGTAATTATCGTAACGTTAATATATTTTACTGAAAATGTGTGCTGAAAAATCAGGTAAAACCGCTTAAAAGTCTGCTAGTTCCTTGCCATGCTTGTCTACAGAAGCGATGACAAGGGGCTCTTCATCATACTTGTCAAACTGACTGTAGTCACAGGGGCCCTTCGTTTTGGGGACAAAGGGTGCTTCCATTTTTTTATGATAAATTCGAGCCCAGTCCGCGTCAGCAAACCATTTGTGATTCTTAATATCATCGACTCCACCCTTCAAGTTCCCATATCGCCTGGTCAGATCCGTTTGAATCAAGTGACCAAGTAAATCCCTCAAGTCTGAGGAGAAATGAGAAGGATACTTGACTTTCCCTGCAACGATTTTCTCATAGGTTTGAACGTGCTCTTTGGCATAGAATGGGGGATAGCCTGCAGCCATTTCAAAAATTAAAATCCCAAATGTCCACCAGTCCACTGCTTTCCCGTAGCCTTTCGATTTGATAATTTCAGGGGCTAGATATTCCGGGGTCCCGCATAGAGTGTAGGTCCTTCCCTTTAAACGAGTGGCAAAGCCGAGATCCGTCACTTTTAGGAAGCCGCGGTGGTCAATGAGCAAGTTTTCTGGCTTTAAATCCCTGTGTCAAACAAAAATAAAGGTGTTCGGATCGAGAAAAAAGCTAAAGTTTGTGGTATGATAAATTACCATTTTTGATATTTTTTGATAATAAGATAATAATAATAAAACGAATCAACGCCTCTGACCTATAAATTACATCCATATAGTGTAAATACTCGAAACTCATGCAGACTTGACAGGCATAGAATCTTGTATGATCTTCACCGAACCGACCAAATTTCCTTAAATGTGTGAACATTTCCCCACCATTCACAAACTCCATGACCATGTACAGGTTTGAATTGTCCTTGAAATGAAAATTCATGCTCACAATGAATGGAAATCTGACAGAATACAAAACTCGCTTCTCATTCAAAACGTGCTCAACTTGCTTCGTCTTGACGATTTTAGCCTTGTCCAGGATTTTCATGGCAAAGCACTCTTTAGTGCCCCGGTGAACGACCATCATGACCCGTCCAAAGGAGCCCGAACCCAATGTTCTTTGCAGATCAAAATCTTCTAGTTTCGTCCTACCCTTTTTTTGTAGCAGAAAAAAAAACAGTTGATTTATAAATTAATGTTCAAAGTCAAGAAAAGAGTGCATAAGGGAATTATTACCAACCGCTCTGTGTTCACTCCATCTTTCTTCAAAGCTCTCTCGTGCTTTTTCCAGCATTTGTCTCAGCGTCGCGGTGTCGATTTCCATTTTTGTATTTGAAGCCCCCATTTTAAGTCCAATGCCAAGTTGGACCTTTATTCAATACTGATTTTATAGTTGTTGCTCCTGTGAGTTTGAGCTTGGCTGTTATTCATTCAAAATCTAAAAAGAAAAAGTAAAAGTAAAATGATTGTAATAATAATGATATTTTTATGAGTTCACAATAATTCGGTATAATCTGCTGGGTGGTGGCGATCCGCTGCCAACCCATGCCATAGTGAAATACTGTAATATTCCCCTGGCATAACTAAAATACTTTTAGTCAATCGTAGCAAATTTCGACCTAATTTAGGCCTAGTTTGTTACTTATAAAATTAGAACTGACCAACTGACTATAGTACTTCTTAGTCAAAAGTTACTTCATTCCGTGCATAACTTAGTTTTAGACTAAATTAATGTAGGAAATAAGATAGGTCTTTTTGATCGACTTGACTTGAATCCAGTCATACGACCACCACAAGGACCACTATCAGAACAGAACTATCCCCCCCCCTAGCCCTAGTAGTCTATTTTTTCAATTTCGCTTCATTTTCCAATTTCCATTACTAAAAAAATATTACTACACTATTCTTCATTCTGTCTGTCTGTATCCGTATAAGTTATGATAATGAATTTCCAACTCCAACTAAATAAACTTTCCTTTTCTGTTCCATTAAATTTTGAAAATTATTCTTAAAAACTCCTGTAAAAGACTGAAAACACGATAATGAATAATAATTATTTTTGTATTATTGATGATGATAATGATAAAAAATAATAATGTCTGTAATAAAATTATTCATAGTGCATAGAAAAAAAATATTGGACACAAAAAATGAAAAATAAAAAAATAATTTCTATCAGAATCTGTAGACTTTTGGAAATTGAAATTGACTTAAAAAGGAAAAGTTAACAAGGCAAAACTCTGCAATACCCCATCCCTTTCGTTACTACTGCAACCAAGAACAAGGCGAGAAACCAGAAACCATCTAAGTGACAGTGACCTGAGCTCTGAACATTTTTAAAAGAATTTTTATACTCTAATTATTAATTATATCCACTTTTACCTCTTATCTTTGAACCAAAACGATGCTAGTTCTCTCCAGTAAAAACTGACTAGTAATTAGTAAATACCGTAAATCCTCTTTTACTACGCGGGGGTCTAAGGGCTTGAATGGAATAATGCGCGGGTCTCCAATAATACGCGGGTCTCTGACAGTACACGGGTCACCGGAAGTATTTTCAGTGTTTAAGTGTACAGAAATGAGTGTAAACCTAGCTTTTTAGCCACTGAATAGCTTGAATTAAATGGCACATACTTTTAAGTCGATTAAAAGTGTCAAAATTCTTGTTTTTAGCATGTTTATTTCAACTAAATTCAGAGTAGTAAAAGGGTAATGAATAATACGCTGGTCTCTATTAATGCGCGGGTCTCTAATTGTTGGCTTTTTTAACACTAGGTTTAGCGGAGGCACAAACCACCGCCTCGTCACGTGTCGATGCCGACGGCATGTGCCCGCCTACCCGGTAATATTCGGTCTTCTTTATTCATTTGCTCAAATCGATCGGAATCTATTGCTCTGGCAGTCAAAAAAACAATATTCCTTCTTTTCCTTTCACTTGATTAAGTTCTTTTAGATTTTACTTTTACAACTTTTACTTTTTACCATCTTTGAAATAAAATTACTACCTATCTTTCCTTGTGTACAACAACCAACTTCAAAGCACTTAAACGTGACCACAAGCTAGTTATTTATTTGACGATTTGACCCAGGTCAACAGTCAACCGACAACCGAAAATGGACCCTGTCCAAGAAATCGTGACAGCTTTTGATGTTGTGATCACTGCTCAATCCGGAAAGCGTCATCAGAATCCGCGAGTAAATCAACTTCTCCAAAAAGTAGGTCGTAGGGTAAAAAATTGATCGCTGTTACTGTTACTGACTGTGATATGTTGTATGTTGTATGTACGTTAATTTAATCTACCTACCTGCCTACGTTGGGTTTTCACTCTCTTGTTCATTGTTAGGGTTTGGTGTCAATTCTGAGCGAACTGCAAAAATATAAAATAAAACTACGGTCAACAGTCAACCGTTGACTGAGGTTATAAATTATAAGTTGGCTAATTGCTAATAGGTACTGCAAAAATATCAAAAGTAAAAAGTAAGATGTGACTGAAATCACTTCGTCAAATCTTGTTGACGAGTATTAATCTTAATCTTGTCGGTAATAATTATGAATCGATCACTATATAATTATAGTCAGCCGTCAGCCGATATTTTCATAGATTGTATTACAATCTACATTCATACATTATTAGACTTTTTACGTTCAAAGTGCAAAGAGATTAAACAACTTTCAACTTTTAACTGACTATTTTTTTTAGGTTGAAGACATTCTAAAGGAGTACTCGGGGGAAGGGGAACAAGTTAACAAGTCTAAACCTGAGCAACAAGTTTTCGGGATTGATTTGGTAATATTTTATTTGTATCCGATTTATGAGATATTCAAGCAAATGTGGTGTTCTGTGGTAGCATTAAATCATCTGTAGAGTCTTTTGTTGCAAAATAAATAATTAAAATTGTTTTTTTTTTTGCTAAGAATAATTTTTCAAATATTTTTGTTAGAGTAGTAACCATCGAAAATGTGGTTACTGGTTGTAGTTTCGGAGCCAGTAGATGCACAAATTTTAGTTTGGGTGCAATTGAAAGTATATCCATTCCCATTTTAATCGTATAATTTGGAACTTCCTCCCTAAAAATTGAACGCTGAAAAATTTTAACTTTTTTGAAATTCAAAGTGACCAAATTCTATTTTCAAAATTTTGGTTCTAATTGAGTCTTTTTTTTCGCTGAACACGTTCACGTGTAGACTTGATGTTTAGGTATTATTTCAAGACACAGCGCATGATTTCATGTTTTGTTGGTGCTGGCAACTTAAAGCGAAACGAACAGCCGAAAAATTGAGTAAGATCTTATATTCGGTCACCCCCTGGTCCACTCATTTGAACACTGTCAGAGGATTCAAATGGCTTGAAATTGTTGTAGCAGTATTATAACCGTGTATGCATTATCTGTGTTTATTATTACTACTCACTGATATTTTTGGTAGCAAATTAAACATCCATATCCCTTTTTACTTACACCACATAATGTAATTCGAGAGAAGAACCGCAACATATTATATAAGCTCCTTAATCGCTTTAGAATTTTACTATGATTCTTCGGTACACCGCTGCTTGTACGAGCTATTATCTGTTTTTTATAACCTAATAAGGTTTATATTTTGGTTACTTTTTGTTGGGAAGCTGATTCTGCAGTATTTTACTTTCATTGGAGCTAAATGTAGAACTTGTGCGCGAAGTGATTCTGCAGACCTTGCTTCCGACGAACTTTTATGCACACTTCACAGCCCTGGGTTCTAATATTGTTAACCCAGTTTTGTGCTGGAAAAGTTAGTGGGAGAAAAAGATAAACATGTTTCCAGTTTCTTTGAAACAAATCTTTCTCGAATCGAGCATCCATCACATCTAATCTTTTTGAATTAATCTCGTCAAAAAAGTCATTTTCCGAATGAATGCAAGTAGGTAGTATATTCTTTTACCAGTTAACTTCCGGAAAGGAATTTTTACGAATTAGACCGCAGCACATTTTGCATTCCAGTAACTTGAAAATCGTTTTCCAAAAATGAGATAATTTCTTCTTAATTATATTTGGGCACACTGTGGGATATGTATTTGTAGGTACTGGAGTTAATTCTCCAGTACCTTCTCTTCCAGACCAGGCAGCCAGCCTGGTCTGGAGTGGAACGACTTGGACTGATAATCCTCGCCGTTGTACGAAAAACCGAGCTC
>JAQFZC010006828.1:0-11994 GCA_034695205.1 Dicyrtoma fusca
AGTCCCTATATCTTATCTTTTTGTACCTAGAAGTATACTGATATACCTATATGGTAGCTCAGAAAATTATAACACCGATCGGTGGAGGAGGAAGCTGGATCCCCAAGAACCCAGAACGACAAAAGCATCTCAGCTCTACCTCGGCCATTCTTCATTTTACGAGTCCACCAAAACTCTTGTGTACTGTTGCTGCTCTCTCAAATCCCTGGGCCTAGTGCTTTATTGTCATAAACAGGGAGGCTAAGCACTGACTACAGTCGCAGTGCACTGCACAAGCAGCAAGCAGTTCAGATAGACAATATTTTATGACTCCCTCCGACAAATCTATATGAGAGTCCACAAGAGAGGTATAAATAGAGCAATTCATTCACTGAATATAAACAAGCTGTGCTTTTTACATTTGTATGTACGCACGTCTCTCTAACAACTTGTACGTTGTAGATTCATAGAAAAAGTAAGTGGACATAGCACTGCACGGGCATAGCTGTATAGCATTGTGTAATTTATAACTAAAAGTATGCAGCAGTTGAAAACACAAGCCTAATTATGTAGCAACAAATACAATTATTTCAAGGCCAAAATTTAACGACATCCATTATTCCTTCCTTTCCTTTGACTCAGGTATTTCTAAGGAATGGCTTTCTCAGAATAAATGCCCCCGTCTCTCAGTGCGGTAATAGAAGGTCTCTACTAGAGTAATTTAATCCGTAAAGTACAGAAAGCTATGCCTGAGTAATATTGCTTAGAGTTGATTTAAAATTAAAACTGATTGATATTAATTATGGTCACACTAGAGGATAAAGTGGTAAAGAAAATCGTCGATTGATACTGATATGAAGGGACTCTGTTTTTTTTCTAATGAGGAAAAGATAGAAGTGCAACTAAAGCAGCAGTCTATGTGTTCAAGGTACACAACAGTTTGACAACTACAAATTACAACAAGGGTTTACGTGTTTAGCTACAGATGAGAGTTCAAAGGAACTAGTAGGTCTACCTCCCAATATTTAAAAGACTGCTCTGTGGACTGCCAACGAAACCTGACATTGAGTAGCAATCTCTAATAACACCGTGTCATCATCATGATCAAACAAACGCATTAAGCAAAAGCTTGGACAGGTTCATCTAACTTAAATCTATACAGACAGACAGACGAACGAACACGGCTTCAGCTTCATCACAACTGGAAAATATGGTTTACTGAAGCAATCGCTCCCAGATCCAGATCCAAATACCAAACCCCAAACTAAAATACAAAGTTCTGCACACAGTCAAAGTAAGTACAGTCAGTACACACACACATACGCATACGTCGTATAAATGTCAGTAATCTCCGGATGCCCATGTAAAAAATCCGACTGTATAATTTAGATATAAAATCTTTTGCATACACTCGCACAAAGTCCCATAGCTATAACGTAGATACAAAGAAGAGCTTCAGCGATTCTGCATAGCACATTAACAATGCCCGTCACATACACACCAAGCAAAAGTTAAACACAGATAGGTACATACAGGTGTCTACATTCCCATTCCCCTCAATGTGATGATGTTTACTTTTGCTGACGACTGTAAAAGAGATTCGTACGGCGTTAATGTGTGTGTGTATGTGAAGTCGCTCAGCCAGTACATATCTATTACTGGGTATCCATTTCGTACAATGCATACCTACACTCGATAGATAGGTACTCAGGTATATGTATAATTACTAATGAAGAAGTATTACAAAATTTCCAACCTACATCATTCGTATAGACGTAGAGCATCTAAATCTGTAAATACCTTCGTTGCACTACATTACATGTGGGAAATAAGGTATACATATTGGAGATGGAGTAAGATCAAATAGAAGTCAAGCCCCGTACTGTCGAGTCAGAATTCAGGTAATGTGCAAAGTATGTATGTAGCTATGTAGATAATGTGAGAGTGGGAAACTCGACGGTAAGTTAAGTAAAAGTCCCTGTCAGTTGGTTGCCAGCCCAAAAATAAACTTTGTCTGAAATTCCATGAGGTGTGTCATTCTCTGAGAAGAAAAGAAAAAGAAAACCTGAGCATCCTGGCACTACATAATTATTTCTGTAAGAGTAACAAACACATTAAAATATGTGTGGTACGGAGCCCTAATAAAGGCTCCGTGTCGGAGGAAGATGCTCCCCCGAAAATGAGCAAGTTATTCAAAAACGAAAAACCAAGCACCTGTGATTACTCACTCACTCCGATCTTCCTCTTCCGTCGGTATTTAAGACGGTACACCATAGCACGAATGTATAGCCCTGCCCTGCACTCTCAAACCAACGCCAAAAGGTATGCTCCTGTAAGTTAACTATAAAAACAAACCTGCCTGCTCCACGAGTCCATGAGCTATTAGCTATAAGATAAGAGTCTACAATTCTACATACAGCATACGACTAATAATACAAGGAAGAAGTCATACTTATATGTAAACACTCCCATTCTACGTATAACGCACTTGCATTTATCAGTGGAGGAAAAATATATAACACATGGTCAATTATACGGTGGCAGTGCGGAGTCTACAGGACGAGGATAACAATAAGTAAGAATTCCACAAAGATAAAGTCTATTTATAGGACTGATTTTTCGTCTTCGTTCCTTTGTCACAGGGAGGATAGAGAATAGAGTGGAATCCTTTATTTTATTTTCCCCTTCTTTCCCCCCTGCCCTGCTAATCGCAATGGCAACGGTAGGTAGGAAGGCAGGCAGGCAGGCAGTCCGTGAGGCAGCCACGGATTGTGCAGGTTTAAGCAAATGAATAAAAAGAGTAGAAGGCGCACACGGTGCTGGGATTGCATTTATGCCATCATAAACGATAAACGTAGACTATTTGTATACCTATTTTTTTATACATCTCACTCTGCAATGGCATTGCATAAGGACAGAAATGTTGGTCGGAGTTTTTGAGTACCTAGATAAATGGCTTACATCTCCACTTGCAAATGTAGAGACAGAGAGAGTGTGTGATTGCTTACAGCAGTGCTAGTTACAGCGGAATTGATCATAATAACGACGAGTCTCTTCATTTTACCCCATGCTAGATTAAACTTCCTGCTTCAGACCCATACACCCAGACTCACTCACTTCATTGGAAGATCCAGTCAAGCTAACTGCTAACTAGCAAAGCAGATACACTTTTCTTAATGTCAAACTCGGTGTCAGCGACAGATTCCTCGTCTATATACATACAAACACACACATGATACAGACTTCATCAGCTAAGCTACGGACGCTATGCTATCCTCCTGGTTTGGTTTAATACTAAATCCACATGATAAGGAAGTCATCAACCTTTTGAGTTAAACCAAAGTTTTTTTTTCCTTCTCATATTCATCCTTTTGGTTCTTCTTGGTCTTGTACAGACAGTCTTCTCGCGAAAAGGGAATATGTGGTGATTCGTGAGTTGGCTCTATATTTTTCATTTTCATTCCCGATATAATGTAATAATAATCAGCCATGTCACGTGTGTTTAATGTTTTCAAAAGGGTTTGGGCATAGACAGATTGATGAAGACTCACGAAAGCATGGTGTCTTAATCAATAGGTCATTGACGAGGAGCGGAGGAAACGGTGGTGGAGGTATTTATATGTCCTTGCATACGTAGTTACGGCGTATTCATCAGCAGGAGTCAACAAGATGAGGTTTCATTTCGTGGTATATGCGAGAGTACAGCTTTAAGAAAATACAAAACGAGGCCACTCCATCAAAATATAGTCTGCACAGAGCACCTCATATTATAAGCAAACTTCTACTATCTCTTGTTGCATATAGTGCGAAATACTAAGTATACATATATCGTCGGTGAAGGAGCATTGCATTATTATTGTTAGGTAAATTCAGTCACTGCTTAGAAGCATTGCGAGACAAGTCTAGCTCCCCTTTAATAACATTTTGACTATTCTTGAGTTAGGTTAACAAGCAGTTTTACTATTTTTGAAAAGTGCAAAGGGCTTTTTATTACTATTTTTGAAAAGCGTAAAGAGTCTTTTTACTATCTTTGAAAAGTCTAAATGGTAGTTTTACTATTTTTAAAAAGTGAAAACAGCTTTTTTACTATTTTTTAAAAGTGCAAACAGCTTTTTTTAACAATTTTTGAAAGCTTTAAAAAGCCATTTTACTATTTTTGAAAAGTGCAAAGAGGGTTTTTGGACTACTTTTGAAAGGTTTAAAGAGGAGTTTACTAGTTTCGAAACATTCAAAGAGCTTTTTATTTTTTATTTCTCTTTTAATATTTTTGAGGTAAAAAAAGTTGATTGTTGGGAATTCGGTCACAATGCCCTAAAGTGAACTCTGGACTCTGTCAGAAGGCCTCTTCGCCCACGATATACACAAGCTTATTAAACGCCTACCTTTAATGCTGGAATGGAATCGTTCACCGTGATCGTTATGCATTCGTCCTGACACGTACATAGACAGATAGGCAGTAATAAAAAAAATCAAATGCTATCAACTTTGAAATTCAAGTTTCGCTCACATATTTACCTTCTTGACTACCCTGCCCCATGTACTGCCACTGCACTGGGACTGGGACTGCTGATGTGTATGTAGTTCTGACAAGGAAATACGGTGGTCCTACAATATACAAGACAAGACAAGACAAGTCGACGTTGATATCAATAGTCAATGTGTTTGGGAAAACAAGTATGTACGCACACGTGTGAAGTAACCACTCATAAGTCACTGCTACGTATTTGTAAACAACAAGTCTCTCAGCAAATCTGAAAATAACTCCGTGGTAGCTTGTAGTAAGTATCCAATGTAGGTACCTATGTGGATGCATGAAAATACGCTGCAAAAGGGTTTAAATTACACAAATTATTTACATCAGAGGAGAGACTGAGTGTGTTATGCCCGTAGTATGTACGAGAAGGAAGAAATGGGTCACATTAATTAAATTTAATCCGGGGTGGTGGTGGTGAGCATTAGGAAAAGGACGAGACGGTAAACATAGACTGTTTTTAAATAAATACATATAGGGAAGCAGACCATCCTTAATTATATTATTAGTATACCTCTAGTGGATATGTCACAACGTGTAGGAAACAAAAGGACAGGAAAGACATTCATAGTACATTGTGATAATTTGACTTGGTCGTTAGGTCGTTGAAACGAGGGGGGAGTCCAACACCAACTCAAAGAAGCCAAGAAGGCAGAGTCACCACTAATAAACGCTGAGGAAACAAATGAGGTGAATTGATAACCCTGGAAAAAGGTAGCTCCCACATAAACTTCAGTTAAAATAAACGGTCGAGAGAGAGAGAGAGACAGAAATGCGGAACGGCCGAGAGAGAGAGAGAGAGAGAGAGGAGTCTGACATATAGTACTTTATATTTATAGCAGTGATAGTGATAAGGAAATAAAATAATATTTTACAACTTGCAAGTTATTATATTAGAGGTAGGGACCGGAGCTCATTCCCATTGGACTCTATTACGATGATGCATGGGAATCTCGTCAGGAGAGCTCAGTTTGAAACCCCACCTAAGTGGATACATAGGTAGAGAGAGAGAGAGTGTGTGTGTAGAGTCCAATATTCCAGCTCTGGTCTCTTCTCTCTCTCTCTCAAGTCATAGTCTAACCTATTAGGAACTGGGGAAGCATAGAAAGAATGCTTTACAAAAGTGTTTAATTCTAGAAATTAACTTTTTTTAAACGGTCAAAGCTAGTAAATACTTTTTCAAAAAAGTTAAAACTAGTAAATAACACTTTTTCAAAATGGTCTAAACTATTAAATGGCACTTTTTCAAAAAGGTCAAAACTACTAAATAACACTTTTTCAAAAAAGTCAAAACTACTAAATAACACTTTTTCAAAACGGTCAAAACTAGTAAATAACACTCAAAACGGTCAAAACTAGTAAATAACACTTTCAAAAAGGTCAAAACTAGTAAATAACACTTTTTCAAAAACGTCAAAACTAGTAAATAACACTTTTTCAAAAACGTCAAAACTAGTAAATAACACTTTGAAAAGGTCAAAAATCTAGAAATTGCGTTTTAAAACTGATCAAAACTAGAAATTATCATTTTCAAAAACATTCAAAACTAAGTATATTACCGTTGTGAAAAGGTTATCCCATCTCATGTGTATCCAATACCTTCAGAGATAGGTACATACCCTCTACTAGTTACTGCTCTGTCCTCCCTTCGACTTCTCTTTTTTTGGGCTTGGGCTTGAGTGAACTCGACAGCGAAGCTGACTGCTCGGATGCTCTCTCTCAGTGGCTGTATTGGGGGAGTGTACGATGTAGGATGAAACTACAAAACATGTACAAGGATGACGGTAGGTACGTGCTTACGTGAGAAGGAAAAGTCAAGGAAGATTTTTGCTGACGATGGCAATACCATGAAACATACTAAGGAATATGATATGATAGCCTTTGGGTGGTGAAGTATGAAGCTTTAGTTACGAAATCACCTTCACACGATCAGCATTTTTAAAACCAGATTTCCACAAATGTCTCCCACACGTATTACCTATATAAACTTTATATATAGCTCCCAGTTAGTGGAGTGCACTGCTGCTGCTACTACTGCTGCTGTCCAAGACAGCCAATGTGATTCCTACACAGAAGAAGAGAGACCTTATTTACCAGCAGATACTACTCCAGTACTACACATATCACCTTGCAATTCCCAATCTGACGTTACCTTCTCCTTTTTTTTTACACTTTACAGTTTCCACGACACATGTACGTACTTATCGCACATGAGGTTCAAAAGCTATTCAAAAGTAATGTTCATATCACATGGACATCCATAGGTTTTTGTCATAATATTATATTCGTCTCTACCTTGACGCTTCCTCCCTCCCTCCCTCCCTCCCTCCCTCTCTCTGTCTCTTTCTGTGTCTGTCGGTCTGTCAAGCCCAAAAGTACATAACGCCACCAGTCGGGTTCTACAGTTTGGATTTTTGGATAGTTTGAATTTCCTCTGAATCCTGATATTTTTTTTAGCTGATCTGTGATCTCACATGATTATGACTTTCATTTTCAACTCACAACTTATGATATACATTCAATTATATTAAGTCTTGAAGCTAGTTACACTCACGATCAGCTACCTCCTCCTGCCCATACATACATATGAAGGAAGAGAGGAGATGATTTCCAAGACCTCTGAGTACAGGGAAGGAAAGGTAGGTACTTCTCACCCGGCTGCGAAAATGGAGTGGAAGCTTATTCAGTACGTAGCTCCCAGTCACACAGCCCTCTCTCTCATGAATGTCAACTTTACTGAGAGAAAAATCTCCGCTTCTTACCTCACTCGTCAGTTATGTTACGATTGCTATATACTGTTATGGGAGTCCGTCATTCTTTTTAGCGACCCAATATCCATCCATGGAATAGTAATGTTTTATGAATATCAGTATAATCATGCCTCAAACTATGTTCGTCCATATGCTCCCTCTCCTACCTTGGTCTATACTAGTGGAGACTGGTACTATGCGATGCGGATGGGATGGGTAGATGAGTATATAGTCTCGTACCATAAGACATAAGATGTAATGGTGAGCCAGTTGGAAAAAGTCATCTCATTCCCAAAGCCTCAATACTCCTCAATAGTAGTATCTCCCATCAGAATATTTTCTTTACGATTGATGATCCTCCCACTATAGTGCTTCATCTCTCACTCAACCCCCAACAATCACCAGAACGAGAACGAGAACTACTAGATGTACCATTCCCTCTCATCTCAACCCTATGCAGTCTCGAATAGCTCACAGATGCTCCTGATAGCAGTTCAAGTCTATGAGAGCATCTCAGATGCGTATCACACACACACACAAACATACATGTATAGCTCTGCACACACACACGAGTTTTTTTCCTCTTGGTCACATATTACACCCACAGGGTAGTTGGGAGAAGATTCCGTAACAAATTGGCTACTACCATCCCAATCTACTGATGATACTTAGATAGAATGGAATATTGAAGAAGCGTCGAGACTTGAGATGGCTACCTTGTCTACGTATGTATTATTCCACCCAAGTCAACTCTCTGCTTAGAAAACAGTTGAGCAAATGATTATACTTGGAGATAAACGCATAGGTTGTGTTCCTCGTCTCTCTTGTTTTTTTTTTAGTTTCGTATTTTTTTTTGTTTTTTTGAACCCAAGCCAAATTTTACCAACGTCAAGTCAAGTCGATAAAGGTGAAAGTGAAAATGGGTGGATCTGACTTACGGTCTTCATTCAATGGCACCTGACAGCCATTTGTGTCTCTTGTCTCTACCTGCTCCATAGTCTATACTCCCTAAAACATTATGCCAGAGCCCAGCAGCCAGCCCAGCCACTGATAAAACTAAAGCCCTAGTACCTAATATACAATGTAGGTATGAGCT
Organism: Dicyrtoma fusca; assembly: GCA_034695205.1. Lineage (NCBI taxonomy): Eukaryota > Metazoa > Arthropoda > Collembola > Symphypleona > Dicyrtomidae > Dicyrtoma > Dicyrtoma fusca. Next base: position 8,357 of record JAQFZC010006828.1, read on the forward strand.
ATGTGTATATCCTCCTCTCGTGATTCAATATGGATTCTGGGCAGGTTTCCTCATAGCTTCTGCAGGACAGGTAGATTACTCGCCAAGCTACGCCTTAGCTCTTCTCACTCCCACAACGTATATCTCTACCTAGATATTTTTCTACCTCGAGCATGTAGGTACTTGGAGGACGTTCTTTATGACAGGGCGAGTCATAAAAACGTCCTCATTGGAACCCAAATGCTTACACGTGAAATTGACAGCTTCACAAATTCTCAGAGTGTGGACAGCGGACTTGCTTTAGGCGCAGTAAGATAATATAGCATGTTTTACAATGAGGTATACACATACGACCGTGGTAAACATCTGTTTAGACATTACTAGTTATGATTACTGCATTAAATTCAATTAACTAATTCAATGCTTAGGATACTTAGGAATCACTTCATAATAACAGGCCAAAAATGTTTTAAAAATGGACTAATGTGTTTAGCAAACTTGTGAGATGAGAAACTGGTAGTACCTACGTCGTACGTGGGATGTACAAAAAAATATATATACTGCGTAGAGAGTGGAAGGATCTAGAGCTGAATAGAGAGGGAGAGCGAGAGGGACAGACAAAATTGGTAGGAGGTAGGGATAAAAGTAGAGATAATAGGAGCGGCGGAGGATGAGTGTAGGATTCATCCCAATTGTGGTGAGTCATGAAAAGCCTACTAGCATGGTCTTATCTCTTCATTGAATGAGGGGTCACACACACAAACACACACAATGCTACAGTCTACAGTGGCAGAAGCAGCGCCCACAAAAAGTACAAAGCGGAGGAGGTACGTCCACTCACATGGACACACCTGTTCTCTCCAGGTAACTAATTGATCTCCTCCTCCTCCCCCTATTAGATCATCTGAACTCACATTTTGGTCCCGTCCTACAGATATACATTCATCTCAGCTGGAAGCAGGAGTTGAAGACTTGACAGTTTGACACAGATGTGAAAATATTTACTTGTTTTTGCTTTTTATGCGATCCTAGCAATTTAGCAATTCTTAGAACAATTCATTCCATTTTAGTAATCTTAACTCTATGACTAACACGCTCAATATATAACATACAATCGCTTCCTACGCATCTATAAAAATCCCAACCCAGTGCTACTACTGTCCCCCACTGTCATACGAAGGTAAGACGCAATTGGATTGAGAGTGGGAGTAGAAATAGTGCCATACAATGTATGGACCATACATTTAGTTCACTTTCTTAAATTGGTTTAATAAAAGGTTCAAAAAAATCATTAGTTATCTGAGATTAGGTTCAATTCGTAGGAAACTCCATTAACCAGAACCAGCCTGCCAACCGACGAGGCCACTAAACTCACATACATACATACATAGTAGGTACCTATCTATTATATTTATGGTAACTTCGCGTCGACGCACTCTCGACAGTCCAAATTAGCCATTAATCTGTAGCCAGCTATCTCTTATACAAGCTGACTCTTGTATGCTCGTAATGAATGGTAATCGCTGACTCGCGAACTACCTTTCGATAGATTTTATGACCTGCAATTATTCTGTATAGAGCTAAAAAATAATACAGTGCCTACAATTAGGTAGGTAGGTACTTGTGTAAGAACTACACAGGTACCTACATATACCACCTGTAGTTTGACACTGAAGCTCTAATTATAGCCCTAGGAAATTAAATCAGTTGCAGTCTAAATAGTTCCCGTGTAGTACTTTGAATAACCAAGGTAAAGAGAACAAAAATATCTAGTTTGAACTACGAGCTACCATGAACTGATTACAATGTAAAGTGAAACTCCTACATACCTAGGTACATTACATACGACTGCTTCTTAGAATGGATCAATATATGGCTTGTAGCAGTTAGGGATTTGGTACGTAAACAGAATTAAAAGTCCAAGCACTTCCTATGAAGGTATATGAAGGTAGTAACAAAGTTACGAGCTCTTGTAGTTAGGTAGGTAATATGAATAAACTTATTTTGCAGTGTGTGTGTGTCACTAATTCCTTATAGCTTATATCGTATATTGAATATATACGTAGGTACCTATGTATGTATTTGCTACGTATTAGCACTGCGCATAACTCATAAATTCCAAATGGATAAATATGACCTACGTAGCACATCTCCCAGATTTACTACTCGTATCAGAATCCTGTCCTGCAGCAAGAACAATAACCATCTAATCGTTTGTCTTGACTGAGACTGAAATTGGCATTTTAGACTCGTGTATATAAGCTGCTTACCTCTCCCGTCGAAGAAGCAGCAGCTGCAGTATATTGCATAGTTAGGTATTCCATAAACATAGATCTACCTACCCACATCGGATTCCAAAATTCATATACCTATAGTTAGGTAGAGAATAGAGACGGAGAGCTATAATGATAGCTCAGGAATATGATTCGAGCCTCACAAGAGTGAAGCGAGAAATTCATACCTTTCTTCTATTGTGTTATTGATTAGAATATATTGTTATATTCAGAGCGATCGATGATTGTTTTAACTATCTGCACTCAAACACATAGACAATAGCCTATTCATTAGAGTGGGAGCTGGGAAGAGCGAGCAAAGTCATTTTAATGCTGAATTTTTGATTTTATCCTTCCTCCTCTGACTACTAGTATGCTGCTGTCTCAATGCATTGGGATTCTGCGTCGTTTCACAGCTCATTTATTATCTACCTGCCCTCACTGAGGTAGTATGTATTTTGACTGTACACAGATATCCAATCCTTGCAAAGCAATTTTATCCAAATAAATGTGTGTGTGTGTGTGTGTGTTGAAGTTTTCATACTCTTGCTCTTGGTTTGATAATTTATTTTTCACAATCAATTTAAAATATTAAACAAGCTAAAACATGGTCGCCTACAAGCATATAAAAACTGTTAAATGCTTTATTATCGACTTTCTATTATTGGTATTAATATTGTTCATATTTTAAATTGCTCATTCATCCTTCTACTGTGTCATAATTGGTAAGCTCTGCACACGCAACGAGTCAACTATCCACTTCACATACACGTTTTAATATTGACTAATAATTATTATCATCATTTATTCCAGGGGCATAGGAGATAATTTTATTTAATTACTCATTAAAATCTGATTGTTAATTCTCACAATATAAAAAGCAATTAAACGTTTTTTAAATATCCCTTTTCTCATAGTGTACATAGTTGACTCGATAAAAAAAGGGAGAAGAATGGTCAAAATGAGAAAGTGGAAAAGTGAGAATGAGTAAACAAAGTTACAATTTAACAATTTAAAAATATTCCCTACTATCTTGTACTTGTATGGAAGCATTGAATTAAAACACCGTGACATTGAATTCAATGTGTATTCAAGTCAATTAGTATTAGTACTATATTATTAATTACACCACCCGCTAATTGATACATTAAAATTACCATTTCATTTGCCATTGCCTTATTACATTGCTACGACTAAATCAGAATTGAAAATGACTCTCTTGAATAGAAATTGAAAGCTCATTTATACTTTTTTTTTTACTATCATCATCAAAGGGCGCTCTGCTAATGAATTCATAATAAATATTTTGAAGGCTAATGTTTACAAGAATTGAATAATAATCATGAGTTTGACATACATACAATGGACACGAATAATGGAATGGGA
>JAQFZC010006829.1:0-11994 GCA_034695205.1 Dicyrtoma fusca
ACTGCGCAGCCTTGTTCAGTTAAGTAGATAATTGAGAGAGAGACTGATTATTCAAGCAGGCAGAAATAGATTAGATTGTTACTATCTCCTATTTCAGTGCTATTGTGAAAAAATACTGCTTGCTTTTATGTAGACAATTATATTACTATCATTTTATTATTTTTTTTTACCCTTACTAACGTTAGCAGCAGTGCGATTCCTTCTTTACCAGTGGCTACGCCTCTACGCCTCGTTGGACTTGTCACCAAATTTTTCGGACCGCCTGTTTCCCTTTAGTTGTTAGTTTCAAATTCAATATTGAAAGTGGAATCTTCCTAGTTTAACATTTTATTTTAATTTATCAATTGACTTTAGGAGGTAGATCATTTTGATTAACAACTACGGTTGATTACAAGTCAAATTAACACACCATAAGACCAAGGATAAGTCCCATTTCACACACAACTTCGAACTTGGAATCTGTGAATGAATACATAAAATAAGGAGAACTTTACCCGTCACCCGTTTTTCAGTATTTTTAAAACAAAAAATTGACATAATTTACATATTGCCATTTTTAGCACCAAACAAGAATGGCCGACGAGAGATACAGTAAGATTCGTAAGTTTTATTGTATTTTGGAAGTATGGGATTAAATTCTGGTTGAGCATGAGTTTAAAATGAAGTCAGTGCTTTATATTTTAACAATTTACCATTTTATACAGTCAACGGTTAAGCTGAAGCTGTGTTCGATGAATGGTAATTTTGTGTCGAAGAGCGGTTTTAAAACAGCCAAAAAGAGTGTAGTAACAGTCAACAGTTGACAGTACTTCTGACCTGACTGATGCAGCAGTTTCGAATCAAAATCCTAATTAAAGTATGTCATATGTTGTAAGTAGTTGTAAAAAATATTAATTTATTTTTGACTTTTTTAACAGCAATCAACGACCCAGACGAAGATGTTGAAACTAACTATTCGAGGACTTACGATTTCACTGAAAAATCTATACGGCAAGCTTTCATAAGGTTAATTGGTATTATTTTTTTAACAATATGAGAATTCTAATTCTAACGATTACTATTACTACAGTTATTTATGATTTGCCTGTACCATTTACTGTGGTTACAATTGCTGGTGTATAATACATGAAGTGATACAGTTCATCTTTTTTTGGTGTTCTAGGAAAGTTTATGGGATTTTGATGATTCAGCTGTTGATCACATCCGGCTTTATCGCATTATTCTTGTTCTGTGAGCCCGTTGCACAATGGGTATCAAAAACCCCAGCATTTGTATTTTCCGTCATAGGATTTTCGATCGTAATGCTAATCGTTCTAGTGTGCTGTGATTCGGTTCGAAGAAAAACTCCAGCTAATTTTATTTGTCTGTTTCTTTTCACTGTGGCCGAAGGAGCGTTGGTTGGGGTGGTCTGCAGTGTTTATGAGTACGAAACTAGAAACATCTCCAAACAAAATTTCAAAATGCTATAATGACTTTTATCCTTTCAAAGAAATTTTCTAATTTGTTTTTAATGTTACAGCACAAAGTCCGTAATTCTCGCAGCTGCAATCACAGTCGTCATTTGTTTATCTCTCACACTCTTCGCTTTCCAAACGAAAATCGATTTCACGGGAATGGGAAGTTATCTTTTCGTCGCATTGATCGTTTTCATGCTCTTTGGATTCTTCATGATTTTCCTTCGGGCATACTTTCCGGTTCTACATATAGTTTACTCCTGTTTGGGTGCCCTTTTATTTTCATTTTATTTGGTGTTTGACACACAACTCATTATCGGAGGGAAGCACAAGAATGCTATTTCCCCGGAGGAATATATCTATGCTGCTCTTAGCATTTACTTAGACGTCATTAATATTTTCTTGTATATTCTCCAAATCGTGGGCAATAGAAATTAAGTAATGAAGCTTTCCGGGAAGCAATAGTACTGGGATAATGTTACACTATTACGCACTATTTTAGTAATTTATTTTCAGTATATGTGTGTAACAGCAATGATATGATATACGTTGTATGTGCTACTAACTAGTAAGTATGTAAAAATTTTGTAAATGTACATACCATCTACACTGCTAATGATTGACGTAAAAAATATTTTGTTTATATTTTTTTTTGAAAGTGTAAATCATGGTTTTTTGTATGAAAGCTAAATTGACAATTAAATTTAAAAAAGATTAAAAATAAAATCCAAACCACATAATTAGTCAGATACAAAATTGCCGCCACCACTTACCGTTTCAATTTAAAGATACCGTAAAACTGCAAAAGAAGGCCCAGGCCATCTTTAGACTGCCGACTGTCTTCAGAATCTCCGTCGTTCTTGCAAGTGAGTGCCAAAAACGCTATGAACGTTTAGTCAGCCGTCTGACAGAGCAGCGTATTAGTATAATTTTATTTCACTAGTAGCATATATATTATGTATAATTACATCACACAGCTTGCCACATGACATAGGTTCCCAACTTTAACGTAAATACATAATACATAATAATTACGGCTTGATCTGAATACAAATATTGATTTACCGACTGAATTTTCATAACATGACAAGTTCAAAATTCATAACTGTATTATATATAAATTACTGCTATTCGCAAGTTTTGTTTCTGTAGCTTTTATTGTGCAAAACACAAAATCGATAATTTTATTATTGACTATTCATCGATTGGATTCTGCCGTCTAGCGGGGACACCAGGGAGAAAATGCAGATAGAGTAAAATTGTATATTCTTAATTAGGTATACAATTACCTAATTGCAGAGTGTAAACACATTTTCCTTATGCATACATGGTAATATTACAGAATATACGAATAACAATCGAACTAGTAAGTAAATAACAAGAACTACGAGTAAGTAATTACGTCATTACGTGTACGAGTTATATAATGTATGTGTGCAGAGACGAATGTAGTAGATATGTGTATGTGCAAATGGGACCGGAACCAGAGATACAAAAAGATACCGTAAGTCTCCCATTAGTCATATCACGGGGCATGCGGGACTAACCTCAAGGAGGCCATTTAAATAAAAAAAAAAAGTAATTAATTATTTGTTAGGTATGTCAATTTTTCATCCGGGATCAGCGTATTTACAAGTAGGGGAGACTAGTGCGAGATTTTCGGTAGATGAAGGTTTGCTGGAATAATACGTGAAATCAATTCATGGATGTTCCACCAATTCTTGCTTGAGCCGTTGAGCGAGTGCCCGTCGGGCTTGAAGTGACTTGTCATTATTAATTCCCGTGATACTGTCCGGTGACTTGAGGGCGATGTGAGCAGCTTTGGCGGATTTGGGACGACCCCCTGACGACGTCCCACCCTTCCGGTCATAGTTGACGAGTTGCTTCTCACGCTCTCGCTTCTTCAATGCCACTAACTTGTCCCTCTGTGATCGAAGGTACTCTCGACGACGTTCGATCTCTTCTTCACTCCCCACGATTGGCAGCTCCTGAGGAATCGATCAATTAAATTCGATTATTAATCACAATCACTATCACATGGCAATGAAATCATAGCATGTTGTAATTACTCTACTAATCAATGTCAATGGAAATAGCATAATAAATCATAAATGGTTGACCACAAGAAGCAAAACAACGTAAACCCTAAAATTATCTATGCATTTCCAACAATTTTTTCTCTTTAACGACTTTAACCTATTCGCAACTGGGGAACCATGGAAAAAATGCTTTAGAAAAGTGTTTAATTCTATAAATCAACTTTTTCAAAATGGAGAAAACTAATTAGTAGGTAATACTTTTTCAAACTGGTCAAAACTAGTAAATTACACTTTTTCAAAACGGTCAAACGTAGTACGTAACACTTTTTCAAAAAGGGTAAAACTAGTAAGTGAGACACTTTTCAAAATGGTTAACTCTACTAGAAATAACACCTTTTCAAAACGTGCAAAACTAGTAAATAAAACTTTAAAAATGTCAGAAGACTAGAAATTAATGTTTTCAAATGGTCAAAACTAGAATACCCCTTTTTCGAAAACATTCAAAATTAAGAATATTATCGTTTCGAAAAGGTTAAATGTGCCCTAACACTCATCAATTATTGAGTAAGCGTTTGTTTGCTTCTGATGGCCACTAGAATGATGAATACAAGTTGAAATGTGCCATTGATTGCTTTCTCACACTAGTTGATGGATCGACGACGAAGGACTCCAGATCTTCCCCCGAGGGGACATCGAGGGCTCGTCGAACGGCCGTCAGAATACGATGTTGTTCGGGTGCAGCCGACACCATTTCTACAGCCGTTTCCTCATCGATCTCTTGACTTTGGCTCACTTCAGCAACAATCGTTGACAGACCTGCCGGGTCATCCTCACCATTATCCGCCCCTCCCCCGGCCTCTAGGTCCCCTTCTTGGGACAGGGCATGTCCAGAGTCATCTATGGGCGTCGTTGGCAACTGACCTGGCTGCAACTGATGGTCATCTTGCTGAAGGATTTGGCTGCAATTTTTAAACAGATTTTTAAAAACATTAAACCATTTAACATTCAACCGATTAGTTGTTAGTCTCATCAGCACAATAGCAGTACCAACAACCTATAGGTCATAGGTGAACAGTACAGTTGACAGTGAAACAAGTGTTCGGGCAATTTTGTACCGTGTCAAACATACAAAGATCGAAGTTTGAAGTTATTGATTTTTGAAGATGTGAGGTGAAGTGTGGGTGCTTTTTTTCATTAAACATAAAAAAATTATATGTATTGCAGATACTGAATATGACTTATTCATTTGTGATTTGCTTTTCAAAAAATGTAATTATGTAAATATTTCATCGTAATTACCTGTAATTCTATGTAACAGGCAACAGGTGATAGGTATTAATAAAACAAATTAATAATAATAAGTTCAGCACTGTACATTCAACATTCAACGAAGATTTGATCCAGGTCACAGGTAAAATTGATGTGGGGTAATTTACATTCAACATTTGATATTTGACATTCATCACTCAACAATCAATCATCAGTGGTTGTTCATTCCATTCTAATTATAAATTAAGACGATCGTGACCTCGATCAGCGCAATGATGTCAAGTCTGTGTGCATGTGATCAATCCTTAAAAATTGAACTTAATTATGTCTGCTTATCATTATTCTTTTTGTTTAAGTATTTTTCAAGCATTCTGGATCATCAGGGAAGTTGGAGGCCAGACTTACAACAAATCTTTAGTTTGGTGTTTGGAGACTGGAATTTTCCCATCAGCAATCAGGGACATTTGACATTCAACATTTGACATTGTGATGTGCATTATATTGTATGTACTGTGACTGTGACGTGACGTGACCTAGTCCGACCTACCTGTCAACTATCGTTAGTTCCGGTAAAAAAGTTGGATAACTGTGAGCTTCTTCCCTATCTTTACATGAAGTAGGCGTGTCAGTGTGGTCAACAGAATTAGGAGTGCCGGTGTTGAATTTGAATGTGCTGGGCACACTATTACACAAAGGTGCAACTAAATCTGCTTCAAATTTAGGATTTTCGGTAATTTCGGTAATTTTAGATGATTGTAATTCTACTTCTAATTCAAGAATATCATCTTCATTCTCGTTTTCAGTTCCGTTTCCATTTGCGCTAATAATGGTGTTGGGGATCTGTGAAGTGCTAGCTGCTACTTCCGAAGTGTTCTTGGCCAGTTTAACTGGCTCTTCAAATTTGTGTATTGAACTTAAACTCAACTTTCGTTGGCGCATTGGTTGTTGTTTTTGTTGTTGATGATGATGAAGAGGCTTGTTACTGTTGTTTACTACTACTTTTGGATTGATACTGGTTTTATCTGGAATCGTTGTTGTTGTTGTTGTTGATGCTAACGGCTTGGCCTTCTTTACTGGAGTTGACATTAATTTGTGATTGTTTTGATGTTGTTGGCTTTGGGAATGGAATTTAAAATGTGACTTGTCTATTGATTTGGTAGATGTTAGTTCGGATGTGACCGCTGCTGCTGTTTTAGCCACAGCCCGGGCGATGGTGGAGTGAACGTGGGGTAGGGGGAGATGGAGATGTGGTGGTGACTGACAACATTTAGAAGAGGTGACAAGTGAGGAGTGAAAAATAGTATTTTCCGGCTCAGTGTACCTGATGACGACCTGGAGGAAATCCTCTTCACCATTCGGGTCATTCTCATCGTCCGTGGCGTTCGGTGGACGGAGGGAGGGGGAGAGAACACCGTACTTGGCCACCAGTAATTCTAGGGACTGCAGCTGCAGGTCAATGTTCTTCCGGGTCATCAGACGACGGAAGGCACCGAAATCCTCGGCTGCCCACAGCTGATCCAGTGCTACCTGAAAGAGTCGTGAAAGGTTAAATTACCTGATCACCGATTATTACTTTTTTAATTTTATTTTTGTCGTACTTCGAAACGTTGTTCTCTTTTAACCTATTCGAAAATGGGAAACCATATAAGATTGCTTTACAAAAGTGCTTTTTACAAGAAATTAACAATTTCAAAAGCATTCAAAACCAGTACCTAAAACTTTCGAAAGGTTCAAAATTATAAATTAACACTTTCAAAAAGATATAAAATAAGAAATTAACCTTTTCGAAACGGTACTATTTCTAGTTTTACATGTTTTTGAAAGTATTTTTCTGTTTTGCATATTTTTGAAACTGTTTCTAATTTTGAGCTTTTTGAAAGTCTTGGTTGCTATATGGTTTTGAGTGCTTTTCAAAATGTTAATTTCTTGTTTTATATGCGCATCTTTTTGAAAGTGCTGATTCCTTGTTTTATATCTTTTTGAAAGGGCTAATAATTCCTTGTTTTGACCTTTCTGAAAGTGTTAATCTCTAATTTTGACGTTTTTGAAAGTTAGTTGCTTGTTTCGAGTGCTTTTGAGAATGGTGTATTTCTAGTTTTGACCATTGTGAAAAGTAAATTTCCAGAAAAAAGTACTTTTGTAAAGCATTGTTTCCATGGTTTCCCAGTTGCGAATAGGTTAACACTTTCAAAAAGGTCAAAACAAAAGATATTAACATTTTCAAAAACATGCTAAACAAGAAAGTATCACTTTCAAAAACATGTAAAACTAGATATTGTACAGTTTCGAAACGGTTAACCTTTTTTGAATAGTGTCAGTATAATCATTTTTTATGGTAGAATAGTTTCAGAATTTTTAGCATGCGCCATATAATAGAAGCTTATGTGTGCCATGGCTTATTTGATCCAGAGCTGGATAAATTTATAGAATTTCCTTACGTGTACATAGTAGGTATGTATGTATGCATCATACTACCAATGCTATTTGACAGTTTGACTAGGCAACTTAAAACACAGGATATGGGATAGAGCGATAAATGAGATTGTTTAATTTATTATTCATGTAGTTTTACGAACTTTGGTTATATGTGATTCAGGTTGAGCTTTATTATTCAATTCCCGGAGTCGACAACTCTGCTCCACTTGCTCCGGCGTCACTTGAAGATCTTCCATGAAGCTTGTGAGCATGTAATCCACCAAAGCTTTGTATTCATCATGGATTTTACGAAATTCCTCTTCCTTATCATCCGTCATGTTGTTGTAACTGTCTGGATCGAAAACTTTATCATAAAAAATCAAAAAACCAAAATTGGAGAAAATTAAAAAGCGTGTAGAGAAGAATATAAGTAAGTGAATGGATGGACACAAGACACAAATTAGGTAAATGTAATGAAAATAATAAATAATAATTTATTATTGCTAAAGAATAATACTAAACAAATCCGGTGTGATTGTGCAAAATGATTATGATTATGAGGACATTCTTCTTCTTACTTACCGACAGACTTTTCCTCAATGAAACCCAAAACGGGGAGTTTCCAAATGGCACCATGAAGAAAATTAACCAGACTGTCAAAAACCCAGCTGTCATCTTCACTTATTGAATCAGACATTACAATTTGACGAGATTAAACTGAACAACTGAAGTGAGACTTGACTTATTTTGTAACTTTTACTTTATATATTCTTGTTATATAATATCGTACAATATAATCGGAATTTAATCACGAATGCAACAGGGCACCAGTGTAGAAAATAAGGGAGCGACTTTGAATGGAAATGTTACTTTCTCCCACGCAGGATAGTAACTAACTGCTATAACAGTGGCCGAATTTCCTGATTTCATGCAAACTATGTACGTATGTAAGTTTGTACAGGAATTGCGTACTTACACTTACTTTGCCTCTGGAACTACTGGAAGTCTGGAACACTGAAAGACTGTAGAACACTGGCGAGTAAAAGTAAGTATAAATAAAATAATATGTATGTATATCTTAATGTACGGTTCAAACTTAGCAGTTCCAGTTCCAGTTCCGCGACGTAATTAAGTGCTATGCCGATATACCTATACGTAAATATTCCTTTATTCCTTTTATACACCTTATTTTCTGTACTCTGTTTGCATTATTTTAGTATTTGAGTTTCAGCATTCGGACCCGTTATTACTTTATTACTACAGGGTATACTCGAAAGCTGTAGTAGACACACAAAGTACTACGGGAGTTCGGGCCTGGTTCTGGTTCTGGTTCTTTAATAAAGTTGACGACTGGGGTACCTGTGCCTATTCTTTCGAGCAATTGGGAGTCCATCCTACTGCCTCGTCCTGGTCTCCTAGAGACGAAAGGTACACAACATTGCCTCATCCTTAATAATGGATGCTTCGTAAACTAAAAGCCTGAAATGGCAAAAGCGGGCGGTGGTGCTCAGTCTGTTTATACAATACATGGGTTAGGCAGGCGGGTAGGTAGGTACTTTTTAGGTATCTATGTAAATCTATTTTAATTTGAACCGTGTATGTACCGTCATTCACCTTTCAAATCCCGTCAAAGAAAAGAAGCAAAAAATGCTATGTGTAGAGATACGCTTTAAAAATGCAAACTTTGCCCCATACATACATACGTGTAATTATAATTGCTGTTTTTCTTTGTACTACCCCCTACACAGTACCCACCATACTATGGATGGTATGGTGCAATGGGGAAAGCGAGAAGAAAGAAATCATTTATTTACACTGTTGTAGTTTTAGTTACCAGTATGTATGTGCACTGTACCACTGTAGGCTGTTTTTTTTCACATTTTTTGAGGTACTTTCAGATTTTTAGAATTTCAACTCGTAGGTTTTCGATTTAAGTCAATGCTGACGTGTATTTATTGTATAGGTACGTCCGCTTGGCGATCATATTTAATGTAACATTTATGTATTTAGGTTCTACATACCTTCTTTTATGTAGGTATTCGATCATTTCTATGCTGTACATACAATACAGAATATTTCACGAAATAACTGCGGGGTAAACCTACCTAATTGTGTGTGACACTTTTAAAAAATCTTATTACCTCTACTACCATATATCATCTACTTTTTGAATTTTTGAATTTTAATGGGCTTTAAAAATAGAAAATACATTTTACAGGGACAGGGCACGTTGGTTAGTTGCTTTAAAAAACGGTTATAACGGCAGAGCGTAAAATGCAAGTGTACCTTAGTTACAATTACAGCAGTGACCACAATTAGGCGGAATCACCCTTCACCCCATACTGTGTATAAGTTTTGTATGTTTTATTTAAGGAAATGTAATTTAATTCTGCACGATTTTCGTAAGTTTGTATAGGTATTGAACCTAATTCTATTCAAATATTAAACCTTGGAAGTGGACATGACTTTCGGATTCCTACTTTTATATTTATTTCAAAGGAATTTTTCCCTTCCACGTTCGAGATATGGCTAAAATTTCTAATGTCTAATTCTATGTTAATACAGTTGGTAGCTCAAAATAGAACTGCTACGAGTCATAAATACTAGATGCGAAGATAGTGTCAAAATTTAAAATAAGAACGACCAGTGTTAGGTAGGTACTTCAGTACAGATTTTTTTTAGTATGTATAGCATTTTGCGCATAATAATGTACCTAATTACTTAATACATAGGTAGTTTACACAATTCTTATCTTACTAGTTAGGCAAGTCAAATTATCTAAATGATTTATAATGCAATAATACTTTTCAAAAATTTCAAAATTGGTCAGAGGCGTTTTCAAAAGCTTAGAATGGGATAAATAAATTTTGAGAAACTGCAAACTACAATAATATTTAGTCTTAGTTTATGTAAATTATACTAAAGCTAACAAACCATCGTAAGTGTATAACTAAAAGTGCAAAACGGTAATGCTTGGGTCAACTTTGTGTATTAATTGAAAGAGCTTTTGTCAAATGCTCTAATTATATTCGTGTACCACATAGGAACTCGGACCAACTAGTAATTAAAGCCAGCTCTGTCAACGTGCAAATGTTGTGGAAGTAACTACGCAAAAAAACGTTATGCATCACGTATGTATGTATTTAAAGTACTCCATAGATATTGATGTTTATTGTTATGTATATAGGTCATAGTAGTAGGTAATATGTTACGTGCAAAAAGTTATTATACATATATACACATATACATTTAGGACTGACACATGGGCAAATAACGGGAATGAAGACCGATGCGGGCAATATTTCGATTTTACTATTCGCCCTTTGTACAGCTTGTTATGAAAAATAATAATTATTATTGTTATTCTGCTGTCATTATCGTTTTGTCCTTCGCCATTTAAATTCCCAGCTTACTTGTATATTCTCACTCGATTCTAACTGTAGGTACTTCAGTATTAGTCACTGAGTCACTGTTTACAATACCCGCATAAATGTGTCGGAATTCAAGAGGAAAGTGATCGATTGCCACTACTGCTGGCACTAGAGCAATATTCACATTTCACGCTCACGAACGACAGCACGACATTGCGTGGTTTCAGGTGCTAATTGCTAGTGAGGGAAATTCCGTATAGCGCAGCGATTAAAAGGTACCTAGGGACCTACTTACTATTATGACACATAGATATTAGGTAGTATTTCAAAATTAAGTATCCATGTGGAATTTATTCGTTGCGTTGTTTCAAAAAATTAGTTTGAAAAGCTAATCAATAATTCTATTGTTTGGATTGAAATAAATTACCAGTTTTAAAAAGGTCAAAACTAGGAATTACTATTTTCAAAAAGGTCAGAACTAGAAATTACCATTCTTAAAAAGGTCCAGACTAGAAATTAACGTTTACAAAAAGGTCTAAACTACAATTTCCCATTTTAAAAAAGGTCCAAACTAAAAATTAACGTTTACAAAAAGGTCTAAACTTACTTACCTACAACTCACCATTTTCAAAAGGTTTAAAACTAGAAATCGCCATTTACAAAAAGGTCAAAACTAGAAATTACCATTTTCAAAAACGTCTAAACTAGAAATAACGATTTTTAAAAGGTCTACACTAGAAATTAACATTTTCAAAAGGTCAAAACTAGAAATTCTCGAAAAGGTCAAAACTAGAAACTAGAAATTACCATTCTTAAAAAGGTTTTAATTACAACTTACTATTCTCAAAAAGTTCAAAACTAGAAATTATCATTGTCAAAAAGGTCTAATTACCCACAGTATGCTATTGTTCTGATTTTGAAACTTGTAAAAAAAATATCCGTTTTCTCTATTACAGAATCTCAATGTAGGAAATGCGTCACTGTGTTTCCAGCAGCTACCGGCAGTTTGGACGGCACAGACAAATTGCAAGCGAAAGTATTTATGCACCTACATACGTGGGTGGCTTCTTACTCACCTACATACCTACCAATGTAATTACCTACGAAATATGCCAAAGGAAAATGATCAAGAGTTCCAGCTAGATTTCTCCAGCCTTGCCAGTCTATAGAATATAGAACCGAAACCGATTAACTACTATGTAGGTATACCTGTTTAAATATAAAATACTAATTGCTTTGGCTTTGACAGCACATGACCCAGTATTGACATTTAAATGGAATAAAAACATGCATTTCCTTTTAGTTTATTTTAGTCACGTCATGGAGTATAGCTATATGCATATAGTAGGTATGTAGAACCGAAGTACCTACTAGTGTTGTCCAAGTACCACCATCAGTACCATTGGTAGCGAGTACCAGTAGGGAACTGTAGTGGTACTGGTAGGG
>JAQFZC010006830.1:0-11993 GCA_034695205.1 Dicyrtoma fusca
AAAGTAAAAGACGAGTTTCGCAGAAAGTGAATTGGGACAAGAGAGGCGAGTTATTGCATCTCATCGGCATCGACTCGAGAGAGAATAGTAGAGCATACTCCTCGTAGAGCATCTCATCAGGGTAGCAGACCCCTGGACATCAACGATCCGAGTGAATCGAGGACTCCGACGAGGTTCCGAGTCAGGGGGAGTTGAAGTCAGAGGTCGTCGACGTGTCTGACCCCTTCGGAATCAAGTCCGCATCCCGGAAGGAGCTGTTCCGAGGTAGTGCAGAGGGAGTCGGAGTAGTAATCATCGGAACCAGGACTAGAGAGTGGAGGAACTCAAAGATACGAGTGTGTGGAAGGGTTAGACGGGTTTCCGAGTCGGAAGGAATAGTGGACGGAGGTCAGCTCTAAGTCAGAACCCTTCGGAAGTGTCCGAACAGGCTGGGAGAGCCAATACATCCGGGGTACCAAGAACCTACATCGAGCTATTCGCTCATCTTCGTTAGAGAAGAAGTCTAGACGCAGTGTGACCTGAGAGAAAGGTCGTAGTCAGAGAATACGGGTGCTAGCGAGTGACCGGGACCTGTCGCCATGTCCCTGGGGGGACGTTGAATGACTAGGCGAGGGAGAACTCCATCGGAATTATACGAGCATTGACATTCTGGCGTAATACTGTGTTGCAATACATTGTTACTTATTGTTCTTGCTATTCTTGTGGAACACATTTACACATTTGATATGTATCAGGGCCGAAATTAATTAAAGAGACACTCATATTACAGTATTACTATTTAAAGCTCTTACATTATTGTCTATAATGGAATTTCAATTGTGTTTTTGAAATATTTTATATTTTACCCATTCCCGTTTTTTTTAATTTACAGCATTGATTTATAGACCAGTTCCAAAATTATTGTTCAATAGTAAGTAGGGTCCTAACATCTGTCAAGTCCTTCCATACTCGCATTCCATTCCTACGAGAAATGAAACTATGGTAACAAAAGAAATTGAAGCAGTTTACCTACTTGGGTTTAAGATTGTAAAGCAAGATGGAATAATATTGTATGTGCTTTATGAACTTGTTTTGTTCTTCAAAGACAATTTTAAAATTCATAACTGACCAAAGATTCAGATTTAAAACGTAGCTGCATTCGTTTCACAGCTCCATGCATGTTACTCTTACTCTAATATTGCCGCGATTTTCGGTGGTGTATTAGGAATCCATGTACATTTGAATAAGAATGATTTTTAACCTTTTCGAAACGGTAGTATACTTACTTTTGAATGTTTTTGAAAATGGTAATTTGTAGTTTTGACCATTTTGAAAGCGGTAATTTCTAGATTTTTGACTTTTTGAAAATGTTATTCACTACTTACTAGTTTTGACGATTTTGAAAAATTGTTATTTACTCGATTTGACCGTTTTGGAAAAGTGCTATTTAATAGTTTTGACGATTTTGAAAAAGTGTCATTTATTAGTTTTGACCGTTTTGAAAAAGTGTTATTTGCTAGTTTTGACTGTTTTGAAAAAAGTGTTATTTACTCGATTTGACCGTTTTGGAAAAGTGCTATTTGCTAGTTTCGATGGTTTTGAAAAAGTTAATTTATATAGAATTAAACACTTTTGTAAAGCGATCTTTTTATAGTTCCCCAGTTCCGAATAGGTTAAATATAATTAGTTATAATAATAGCCACAGTGTAATATTAGTCTCAAGGAGTGCAAATGCTTAATGTAATTTTTTTTAATGTATTTTTTCACTCTTGCTCTTATTGTTTCTCAGAGATTGCTATAGATGTACTAGCTTCTCAAATAACTTCCCAGAAAATAAATGCTTGTGCTTTTATGACCGTTTTTGCTGTCTATTAGCGTATTACGCGCACTGTATACCTACTCAGAATACTCACTTCATTGGTGGTACATACCTAAATACGAACTTGTTGTGAAGTTTACATGTGAGTCGAGTTCTTCTTCTTCTTCTTCTTCTTCATCATCATCTTGACTTCTAGATTCAACTTCCATTGAAGCATCTTAACGATCATTCTGGTTCTGGTCGTCGTCTTTTTGTCCTCCCACAAATCTTTTCGAATTAACCTTCAACATGTTACCTTTTTATCTACCTACCACTACTACCAATAATTATCCTGGATGGCTATAATTTATTTTGTTTATTGGATGCTACAATTTTGGGGTTGGGAAGGAATAGTACCTAGGTAATAAAAATAATAAAAAAAAACAAAAATCTAACGTTCAAAGTTTAAGTTTCCTTTTTCAGACAAAGGATTTTTTTGTATCTCTTTCTTTCTTTCTTTCTTTAGCCGTAAAAGTATTCATTCGTCATCTAATACTAATCTAGGGGATAATGGATTATCATGTCGTACAGCATTGCATTGTACATACCACAGTAGTAGCCGAACACAGATTTTTTATGATAATTAGAACGTATATACCTACCTATATAAAGTTTCCCATTTTGATAAATTTTTTGTACACTTGTTGGATCAGTTTGAATTAAAACTCGTTTCTGACCCATTTGACCCTAGTCATAGGCAAACCTTCCTGTTCTATTACGTTCTCTTTCCTTGTGAATAATTGTTCAATTAATAGTCCAATAATTTATTAATATATTCCAACTTATCGTAGGTTTTAAAATAATTTGGATAAGTACATGACCGTGCATATACATACCTCACATTACATTATGTAGGTACTAATGCGTGTGTCTCCGCTCTGTGAGATGATTTCTGAATTGTCTGTGGCTGTGTACTGTGATCTGTGATTGTGACTTATTTGTTAGTTTGTCGATGAGTCATGCTAGTCGTGCTTAAAGTACATAAGTAGTACCTATGCATGGAGGAAAACATAAATAAGTTAAAATATACGTTTATTTATCAAGAAATGGGGAAAAAAAAGAAATGGAGACAAAAGGCGACAAAAGAGATAACGACGAAAAAAGAAAAGGACATCAACGACGAGGAGTCCAGACAAGTTATTTATTTTAATCTAAAGTCACAATCTCATTAAGAATTAAAAATTAAAACGCAGTTGGGGATACGGGGACATTCTGAATAGATTTAGCATAAATAAAAATGAAGGTGTATATTTAATGCCTCGACTATCTATACATAAAGCAGTGCTATATAGTATACTATTATGCTAATGGGAATTGACTTGAAAGCAATTAAAGAAAAGGACAAGCTGTATTTAATCAAAATAATAAAGCTGTCACTCTCCCTTAACGAGGATAGCCCAACGGACCAGTAATCACTCCATAATTGATTGTGTTAGCAAATGTTATAAAATTAATACACAGATTCTTAAATCTTAAACATGCGTGTTAGTTCTGTTAATACAATGTTAGGGGCATTTCTTATTTGACGTCAGGGCCACCACGTTAAGCCACCAGTAACTATTTCTAAAAATGACCGTTCAGCTATTAATAATCTTTAGAATACAGGTACTCCAATTTAAAATGAATGCAGGAGATTATTGTTGTGTTGTGTCGAAAACTGTGTACAGTATAAAATAATAAATAATAAGGAGCTATGTACAGTTTCTTCGCCATTATGTTTGCTCCCCTATCAATAAATATTCCAGTTTTAGTTTTAGATTACAGACGGTGCGATGGTGGACGTACCTATGTACATCAATTACGTTTGCAAATGAGAGGGTTTGAGTTCTCCATGGAAGCTAATGTTAAAAAATCCAGGAGGGGGCCAGAATGTCTAAAAAAAAATCCTAACGTGATTGATGGACAGCCCAATGCAATTACAGTCGCAGTCGCAGTATCTCTCTCTCTCTCTCTCTCTCTCTCTCTGCCAGTCTGTTTCTCTTTTTCCGTCTGTCTGCCTGCTCTCTATGGAAAGAACCCGCAGGAATATACATAGGTGTAGGTAGATTGCTTTAATATTTGCTTCATTAGAATCAATATCGAATTGCGATATGAATGTGATAAAACATTGTGTTGTGTGTGTGTGAGGGAGAGAAGGAAGGGGGCCTTGCAAGTATGACGTCATAGAAATGACTATTTGAAATGTACAAATACCATAGTTTACACTTTTTTCAAATGTTAAACTCAAGTTTTGCCTTTTCTAAAATGTCCATATATTGTATTTAACACTCTTTTAAAACGTCATAGCCAAGTTTCGATGTTTCTGAAACGTGTGAATATAGTGTTTAGCTCTTTTTTAAAACTGCAATATCAAGTTTTGCTCTTTTTCAAATGTGTAGATAGCGTGTTTTACACTTTTTTCAAACACAATTTTAATTTTTGCGTTTTTTTTCAAAGCTCTTTTAAAGCCCAATCCAAAATCGTATGACGTCATAGTTGCAAGGCTCCAATGGTATTAAACGGCTATATACATATATATTCCACCTATAGCTATGGCGTCTCTATAATGTCTATATGTCCTTGCAGGGGCTTTAGTAGACGCATTCATGAATTGATGAATTATAAATTGTAGATTTTTTAAAAACATCAGCACGACGTACTAAGTGCTTATATAATACTCACTCACTAGCACGGCAAGAAGGAACTTGGCCTAAACGTATTATTACTTTATTACACGGAGGTATGTAGTTTTGCCTTCTGTCCCCTTATTTACTCTTCTACCTATTACGATTTCATCACAAGTTTACCCACCAATAATGAAACGAAACCATTCCAATTCTATTCGACGTATTATATTATTATCTTTTCCTTATTAGCACCTCTAACGCTACAAAATAATACAGTGCCTACTTATACTTATACATATATGGAAAGTACCTACCTACCTACTTTGAAAAAATTCCAATATACCTACATTTTTGTTTCAACTTTTTTCAACAGCAGTTTTTTTGCTAGTCAAAAAAATTCGGAAGAGGTAGAGAAGGAAATCTTATACTATTAGTATTAGAACATTAGAAGAGAACACACGGCAACAAGCAGCAAGAAAACGGAAGTACCTACTATAAAGAATGCATAGGACAGGTCTGCCAAAAGCCAGCAAAAGGTTACTGCATTGAATATATTTACAATTTTTTTGTATTATCTGAAAAACATATTATTCTCCTTTGTCTAAATATTTACAAATATTGGACAGTTTCCAATTTGATTGTCGTTTGAGCACCATTACATTACGTTACATAGGGATTAACGATAAATGTAGGTAGTAGTATACATACATACCTATCCTACCATCATTACCATTACTCAAAGGAAGACTTAGTACAGAATGTTATTGTAAGTGCTAATAAATAGTAAGCGCTCGAGCAAATGATCTGTAATGATAATGATGTAAGACTTTCTAGCACCAATGACCAATATGTTGGCTAATGGGAAATGAAGACGTTCAAGAAGAAAAGAAACATATGGTTTGGTTTTGATTTTGAAAAAAAAGCAAAAAAAATTATCGAGTGACTATGTATGTATTTTATTGACCGTTGCGTTGCGTTGCTTGCGTTGGTTGCGTTTTGCGTTGAGCAATTTGCTCGCAGAAAATCAAAGTTGGTGCTGCGGATGGCCATGAACTGTTGGAGAGCAAAGCACAAAGGCTCAGCCCAAACCAAATCAAAAGGAAAAGGAAAAGCCATAGGACAAGTTAACGTATTAAAGTTGATATGGGTGAGTAAGGTTACAGTGTTATGTAGGATACTGGTGCAGGCAGGGCTTACTATGAGTATGCTGGGTATAATTATAATAAATTGGTAAGGATTTAAGTATAGGTATATAGGTATATACTATATACGCGTGCGTGTGTACGTATGGTAATGTAATCATCATACAAATGCACTGTTTACTCGCTCCCTCGATCTCGATAGACAGCCCACAGTGCCAGTGCAGTGCAATGTGGAAAAAGAGCCTGGCAAAAATGACGCAACGAAAAAAAGATTTTAAGATCTACTAGTAAATACCTTGTTTGTTTTTTTCTTTGTTTTTTTTGCCAATATGTGCAAACATTGTTTTTCAAAGATTTAATTTGTACGTAAATGTGCTGGAAATGAGTATCACATCTGCGAGATCCATGAGCACTGCACTGTACAATAGGCCAGCTCTTCTCGCAATATGCCTAGTCGGGCATTACGTATTACGTGGCACAGAAGAATGATCCTATCGCAATCATGTTTTTTTTTCCTTCTGATAAGAGCTCACTAGTCAGATTCAGATTTACTTAGCAATCTCTCCTAAACTTTTATCTGTAATTTGTATAGGTATGTACCTATATGCATTTATATATAATATTTTGTTCAACACTACTCATATTAGGAAGTCATGTACCTACCCATCATTTTATCTTCCTTCCTTATCACTTTACATTGGAATTTTGAAAATCTTCCAAAAATATAAAATATACAGTTAGGCAGGCGTCAGTCACATAGTACCTCAGGGGCAGGGGACGGACTTTGAGTGAAATTATTTTTGATTTAGTAGAGTAACAATGCAATGGTCCTGTGTATGTATGTAGTTTGTAGTTGACCCCAGCACTCATCAAACCAGAATGACGAGAAGATGCGATACGATTCCAGTTTCGGAACAATTACTCCCATATAGTCAGACTAACGACAGTGCAATTCATTTTATATGATGGAACTTCTTTTGTACTATAATAAAGTACCTACTTTTATTTTACATATAACGTAATTATACATATATGTTTTGACAAGCTTCTAGTAAAGCACCAAATTACCGTGAGTTCAAACTAATATTCACGTCATATAAGGAATTTATCGGTGTATGAATGTACAATTTTTATTACATTACATATTTAAGTATTATTTTAAAAGGACCTTCCATACACGTAAAAGTACCTGTATTTCGTCATTAAGGGCCAAGGTCCCCAAATTTCATGGCAGTTTAGCTATGAGCCCTAATAAAGTTTTTCCCTTGGCCTTTGGCGCCTATGTACACAGATTTACAAGGGCCCTACCCTCCCAAGCGTAAATTGAGGTTATTTTGTAACTTAGTATAGGATGCCACTGCATTTCGCTTCGATTTTGTAAAATTCGTTTATATTTATATTTATTCAAATGTACTTTCGTACATACATGCAATTACTATTCAATTTAACTAGTTTCATTCAGCCATTGCCATTGCGCAGTGCATTGCATTGTACAGTCATAAACTAAATTGTATACGCTTATACGCTTATACCAGCGTCTCTCTGCGAACAGCTTGAGGAAAATACAGAACCCTCTATTTTAATATCGTAACTATTTTTATTTAATCAAAGGGAATCAGTACAAGTAGGTACCTAGTATAGGTACTTCGCTTCCGCTCAAGTAAAAGTAAATTTGTATACAGTAGAGTCGACAATTTGGAATGGAAATCGAAAATCGGGATCGAAAATGGAAGAGGAAATTAAGAGAAGGTGAGCTTTTGTAAATGGCGATAACAATTTTGCTTTGATTTCCTCACGTTTGACTGTACTGACGTATGTATGTACGTACAAAGCAGAGTGCTTTAAAGCAGGGCATGGGCCGGAAATGTTACTGAAAATTGTCACAGAAGCAAAATATGTGGCTCGTCAGGTTCAACTGCTATCTGGTTATCTGCTATATTGCTACCACCATACCATCGCATCTCGAGCACATATTAGGTAGGTACTTGGTTCTTGCAATTTGTATTAAAGCTCATGTTAAGCGTTGCCAACGCAACGTCTTCAATGTGTGAATGGTTTGGGTATGTTCGTAGTATCTATAGTGCTATAAGCTATAATGCGAAAAGATACAGTAGGAGGGATACCGCAACCCAAAGGTACTTTGAGCCAATACATTGCAGATTACGCATGTTAGTGCTACTTAGCATCTTTCTTTATTCTCATCAACTCGGTGTATTTAAAGTGCATTAAACTGTGTAGTTAAAGGACGGGGCCTTTCAACTACTATGCTTTGACCTTTTCGAAACGGCTATATTTAGTTTTACACATTTTTAAAATTAGTTATTTATAGTTTTGACCTTTTTTGAAAATGTTAATTTCTAGGTTTTTGACCTTTTTGAAAACACTAATTTCTTGTTTTGATCTTTTTTAAAAAGTGTTAGTTACTAGTTTTGACAATTTTGAAAGCGGTAATCTTTAGTTTTGACCTTTTTAAAAAAGTGTTAGTTACTAGTTTTGACAATTTTGAAAGCGGTAATTTTTAGTTTTGACAATTTTGAAAATGTCAGTTTCTAGTTTTGACCTTTTTTAAAGCGGTAATTTTTAGTTTTGACCTTTTTGAAAATGTCAGTTTCTAGTTTTGACCTTTTTTACAGCGGTAATTTCTAGTTTTGACCTTTTTGAAAGTGTTAGTTATCAGTTTTGAATGCTTTTGAAAACGTCAATATCTAGTTTTAGCTTTTCTGAAAAAGTTAATAAATATTATTAAATACTTTGTAATACATTATTTGCATGGTTTACCAGTTTCGAAGAGGTTAACCTCTTCGAAATACAAAGCTGTGGAAGTAGTGGAAGGAGCCATTCTCAAAGAAAACACGGCGAAAATAGGTGGAAATTGGAAATTGACCTTTAACATAATATGCTTTATAATGATGCAAGATTTTCGATTTTCATATTTCGCAAAAACTCAAAGCACACCTAAGCAAATTGAATAGCAAAGAATAAAATTCTACATAGGTTCGCATCAGTAGTATCATTGTGATGAATAGCATTACCCTGGTTAATCAGTCTTTTAGTAGTATTAGCTCGGCTCAATTTCATCTTTAACTTGAACAGTTACGTCAGACTTGGCTGAGGGAATAATCTACAATTTTGTTTATTATATAAACACATTGTACAGAACTACAGAATGACGTAAAAGAAAAACAAGGCACATCTTTTACTCATCTAAATATCTACCTTACATCTCTTAATGCTTACGTTTTCCTTTGAATGCTTTTTAAACTTTTTACTTGTGCCATACTGCACATCCTTCCTATATGTAGGCATTCCCGTTATGTAAGTAAGTAAGGCTGAACTTGTCGAATATTAATGGGGAGAAATCCGCATGCATATTCATGGATGCACAGGTTTGTCTAAAACGTCTGAATCTCTGAATATTGAATGCGGAAATATAGGGAAGAAAAAGAAGGCAGTGTAGTATGACTAGAAACACTGCCAAGATTATGAGCAGGTAGTAAGGAGGCATAATATAATAACTCATTATATGACAGTAATAAAAGACAATAGTAATGTATATATGTAGTAACTTTGCTCTTGGGAGTAGAATTTAAATTTGAATTTGAATCTTCGAGAATTCATTGGAGAATAATATTGTTTCCATATCCAACTATTATTCATACATTATATTATTGTATTATAGATACTATACAGCCATCTGTGGTTCTGGTTCTGGTTCTGGTTCTCTCTCGGTCTCTTAACATGCCCTATAATCATGAGCATCATCGGCTGTACTGTAAATTGAAATCATTCAAGCCATCAAACTGAAATCAGGGTTACAGTTTTAAACTAAACTGAAGCTAACAATACGTATGTTTTTGTGAATAATGCAATATTTATACAAAGTAAGATAAAAAAATTATTACGTTATGATAAATGGGAATAAAATTCTCAGAGACGGAAAGGGTTTAAAATAATTCCCCCAAACTAACGCAACGGTGTCTCGTGCCTACTTTAAAAAATGCAAGCTTCTATAGGTACTTACTGTACGCATAGTACCTACATAAATCTAATTTATATTTTGTGCTTATTGTTAGTAATTATTCATTATAATTTATAACACTTTGATTTAACAAAACTCAGATAAAATGAATCTCTCATTTAATTCTAATTTGCCCAAATAAGTTTCATCTACCTACATAGAATGGAGAAGGAGTAAGTTTAACCTTTTCGAAACGGTACTATTTCTAGTTTTTACATATTTTTGAAAGTGTTTATTTATTGCTTTGACCTTTTTTTGAAAGTGTTAATTTCTTGTTTTGACCTTTTTTGAAATTGTTTATTTATTTTTTTGACCTTTTTTGAAAATGTTAATTTCTCGTTTTGACCTTTTTTTGAAAGTGTTAGTTTCCTGTTTTGACCTTTTTGAAAGTGTTAATTTCTTGTTTTGACCTTTTTTGAAAGTGTTAATTTCTTGTTTTGACCTTTTTGAAAGTGTCAATTTCTCGTTTTGACCTTTTTGAAAGTGTTAATGTCTCGTTTTGACCTTTTTGAAAGTGTTAATTTCTTGTTTTGACCTTTTTGAAAGTGTTTATTTATTTTTTGACCTTTTTTGAAAGTGTTTATTTATTGTTTTGACCTTTTTTGAAAGTGTTAATTTATTGTTTTGACCTTTTTTGAAAGTGTTAATTACTCGTTTTGACATTTTTGAAACTTTTAATTTCTAGAATTGGCCTTTTTTGAAAGTCTTAGTTACTGGTTTTGAATTCATCTGAAAATGTTATTTCTAGTTTTGACCGTTTTTAAAAAGTAAATTTCTAGAAAAAGCCCTTTTGTAAAGCATTCTTTCCACAGTTTCTCAGTTGCGAATAGGTTAACCTGAATATATTTACTTTGTTTCTGTAGGCATGTATGTACATACTGGTAAATTAATAGGTAGGTACTTGTGCATAATATATCCAGCATGAATAAAAGTGTTAAAATAAAAAAAAAAGAAGCAATGATGAATTTTATTTGTAAAGTTTGTTGAAGCCGTGAATAGAAAAGAAAAACAGTGACAGAGAAGAAAGACGATGAAAAAATAAATCCTGGGCTGGGTGTTTAGTGGTGTTTAGTTGGAAAAATGATATTCTGAAAAGAGTGACGGGTGCCGTGCGAAGTTCCGTCGGGGTCGGGATGCTCTTCCCCATAAAGCAGAAGACTATGTAGGTATATATATATATACACGTAGTAAATGTCTATAGGTATAGCTAATATAAAGTTTAGTGGAATGGAAGATGGAAGCCAAAGGACTTTTAGGTACATTTGAAACTTATTTCCACTTGAAAGTTAGGAGCTATTACTTGATTAATAAAACTTTGGACTGGGTGTATCGATTATTCTATCATCTACATGTGTTTTCTGTTTTGTACTGCTCAAATTAATATAACCAAACTACCTCTGTTATTATGATATAGATAAAGGTATAGCAGTATATATCTATCTATACCTATATATATATCTGCCCCATCTCCCTTATTGCCTCTATATTCTGTGTATTGTGCATCTCTCTTGCTGGGGTCTAGTTTACTCGCATATCTTCATGCTGTCTTTCAACCATTAAGTTTCAAGTCCTTTTCCTCTCTTATCCTCTATTTTATATGCGCTTCAAAATTTCACAATGCATGACTCTCTCCACCCTCTTTTGGCAGTCCCATCTTGCGCTCAATATGGTCTCCTATCATTGTAACTATCTCATTTAATTTTATTTTAACTATTTTAACTCGTTCGAGGACAGTGATGACTTTGTTTTGGAACTAAAGCTCCTCTTTCTCTCTCACTAGGTAAATAATACTCCATACTAACAATAAATGTGACTACGTATAGCTACAGCGCAATCAAATTCTAGGGTTATGCATATATGTACTTATGTACATAGTGGGAATAACAATCCAGCTATAGGCTCCACAATTATGTACTCGGGTATAGGCTGATACAAGACATGTAAATTGCTTCAAATATTATTAATTTTATTACTGTCATTCAAATCCAAATCCAAACTTTAATTCCAAACTTTCGTATGTACATACATATGTATATGCATAACGTGAGCTACTCAAAAGGCAAAGTCTTTTTGACCTGCTAGTCTCCACATTGCATTGAAAAGCGTGTTTGCATATTTTGGAAAAGGTGCGAAAATACTATTTTATTTTTTTTTTTGTTGAAAAGGCGAAATACCAGACACACTGAAAGAACATGTTAACCTATTAGGATTAGGAACTGGGGAACCATAGAAAGGCGCTTTACAAAAGTGTGTAATTCTATAAATTAACTTTTCCAAAACGGTCAAATCGAGTAAATACCACTGTTTCAAAAAGGTCAAAACTAGTAAATAACACTTTTTCAAAACAGTCAAAACTAGTAAATAGCACTTTTTCAAAAAGGTCAAAACTA
>JAQFZC010006831.1:0-11992 GCA_034695205.1 Dicyrtoma fusca
TAATAGTATGACAGAAGGAAAGCAATGTTGTACGGGGTTGTACGAGAATCTGTACTGTAGTGCCAGTTGCCATTAGGAGAGGCATCCGCATAGCCCGCCCATTTGAAACTTGTTAAGATGTTGTGTATTATGTGACTGTTTATTTTACAGTGTAAATTATAGACTTTGATGTGTAATAAAGGATGAGCTTGAATAAATTTCCGAATTGAATTAGATGACTGCGTGGATTTTCAATAAAGTTTTCCTCAACTACAGCTAATATTACTTGGATTTCCTTGACAGCACATGAGTATAGAAATGCATTTTATGAGTGCCTAGGCAAGGTAAAGAAGGACTATACATAAATGCCGATTTACTATTTAATAGCTATATGTATAACGTAGCCTGTTACCTTCCTATGTATTTTATTTACATCATGGTTGGTAGGCATACATGTATTTTGAACCCAACTACTTGTGTACCTGCCGATTCTAAAATTTACCATGCATGCTGAGTGCTGTGTGTAGTTGCATACGGGTTGCCCATCATTACAATACGTAAGGAATTTGAAGAAAGACTTAATTTCAAGCAAATTACGAATTTCAATGGTCGAGTGAATTTAATTTGTTTCACATCCTGGGTCAAGTGTCGTACTTTAAACTTGTCGACGTCGACTCACTTGTTGGATTGTTATGATCTTTTCCTCCATGGTGCTCTCAGTCAGTTCACGTTGTTGTGTTGTATTCTAGTGTATCCTACGATGCAATGTGATGTTGATCTTAAGAGGGAAGGGAGTTTCTCAAACTCACAGCGGCTGATTTTTGGATTCGGCTGAGATTTTCTGCTACTAATGGGAATTACCGGAGGATGAAGTTGACCACATTTTACTTGATCATCGTTTTTACTTAAAACTCAACTACCTCTGTGTACCTACAGGGCTCTCAACTCTTGAACATTCTTTCAAGTTAGCACTGCCTGGCTGGACTGGACGTTATAGTTGGTTTTGCCTTTTCATTTCAAAGCCAGAGATAGAAAAACGACAGCAAACTTTGCATTTTTTATTCGTAGTTTACACTACACTCGTATTACGAAAGTATATGTATGTGCATTTAAGGCAGGTACAATGTATTATGTATACAGATTTTTCTGCTTTCTACCATCACAGTTCGAATGTATATCCCTAATTTGACGTCGGTACTGCATAATACTAGGTTAGTAGGAAGGCAGGCCACAGTCTCAAGTGTACATTGAAAAAGCAATGATACCCAAGCATTCTTAAAAAACTTGAAAAAATCTAATGCTCCTTTTCGTGGGAATGGGAATGCCCGCATGTACATTAGCTCACATGCAACATTTACGAAGGGCTTGATATGATACTTGTGGTATATCAAAAGATAGACAAATTGAAATAGTAAAATATAGACTGAACTAAAAAGCGGTGTTTAACTTTGCGGAAGCTACTTGACTTAGCAGTGGGAAATTGAATCTTATCACATTTACCTAGGTATGTGTGGACCCAATGTATGAGCTCTTTTCAGCTAATCCAAACAACATAGTAGGGCCTTAAGACGGAAAGTGACGGTGTGCTACTCTCTCTATATATATAGCTAAGTATACCCATGCACGATAAACTTGTAAACTTTGTCCATTGGTTTGGGACCAACCAAAAATGACGTCATACTTTTTGGGCTGGAAAACAGTCAAGTATTTTAAGCCTTTTCAAAATTAAATTTTGCGTTTCAAAAATGCAATACAGACGCGTCTTTTAATAAAGAGAAAACCCGAATAAAACTCACTTTCAAGAAAAGTAAGCACCATTTCCAAAAGTCCTTTAGATATAGGACGTCCCACTTGAAAGGCCCCTTCTCTGCTGATTGTTTTCACAACGTGTGTGTAAAGTGTGTGTACAAAATATAGAGTGAATGCAGGCGGATACCTCCCAGTTAAAATCCCCGTTGTAAGTCCAGTGTAAATACAGCGTAAATGTGCATACAGCTAGAAAGCTACGTGTGGGTATACGTAGTAGGTCTACAAAAGAGGCAGCACGTCTCAAAGGGGAAAATTATGCGAGTGATTCCGTTTAAAAAAAAATTGACTGCACACATGCAAAAGGCAGTATGAATGACAATGATTGTAGAGAGCTAGTCGTATTCGTCCTGGCCTGGCGTTGCCTTGCCTCGGCAAGACGTAGACAGGGTGGTAAATGATTGCTGATTTGTGAATTATTAATTTTTATGAGGTATTTGCAATTCAACAGCATGTTCCTTCGGACTTGAGGTTACACTGACGTACTCTTTGTCTTATTAACAACCTTTTCCTTGTATTTCAAATAAAAAAGTCTAATAAACAATAGAAACGGGAAGAATATGAATTAAGTCGACCAGATTTCTCATTGTAGGGATTGCGACTGGATGGTTGTGTTACTTGTGTTACAGATTGTGCAAGTAGAAATCATAGCAACTTGAGCAGTGTATTACTATCTGAAACATTAATTTCTTCTCTTCTGAATATCTGTCCAACAGCGATAAGTTGATGGACTCAGTTTTTGCATCGTAATCGTAATTTAGGGACATAAATAAAATGTTTTCTTGGCTTTGAGTATTACAGTTTTTATTAATTGGTGGGGTATTTGCGTGTAACTACTTAAGTGTATATAGCGCACATAGTCGAAGGGGAAGACGTTGCTGTTGTTGATGTATTTTGATTTAGATCATGTCGGTTATTGAGTGGCTACACCTACATACATAGCAACAGCCACCTAAAAGATATTTATGCATGGTGTGTAATGTGAGTCGCTCATAATGGACGGGGTTGGTGGCTCATTGAATTTAAAATAAGGGATTCGATGACATTCTCTCCGTCTGATAATTTACAACGGTCGTTCAAGTGTAACGTTCCCATAGCATGTATCTATATATATATATATATATCTATATTATCTATATACCTATCTATCCTGTACTTCCTCCGTCTTCGTCCTCTCACAATACATATAATAATGGTCTGGTCGTTGTTTTTTTTTCTTGCAGGAAAATAGACTGAGAGCTGCTCTGCTCTTTCCGTGGGCTAGCTTCTACGTGGAGGAGGATGCAACAGGCGACGGCGGTCAACGGGATGAATCCTATGAGCAAAATGCCACCGCAAAGGTCAGCACTCATAATAGTAAATAACTTTGTGTAGAGAAGTAGAGCCCAGCTCTCTTTGGATGGGAGTACTTATGCGTGGGCTGAGGGTGAGAACACATTCATAAGATCTCTCGACAAGAGTAAAGAGCTTTCTTTCACCAGAGTCCATCCGTCCATCGCTTCGTCCTCTTTGTAACTAAATATACAGGGAATTCAGAGACAGAGACAAGTGTACCTACGTCGAGTCAGAAAAGTATAAATACAAGTGTCTTAAAAACTATCTCCCAGCGCCCCATGAAATGAAATATGAAACGTTTGAGTCATCTATCCGAACCAACAAGACGCTCACTGAGGCTCATAATACACTTCTCCGCACTTTGTTCAACCAGAAAAGTTCACACTTTACTCTGCGGTGGTGGTGTCGAGTCCTAAAACACTAACTAGACTTATTTAGTTTTGTTTCTTCTAGGAATTAGTTATTAGTTAGTGGGTAAGTACTTTACTATGTACATACGTTTAGCTCGCTGGTCTTCCAAGTATACGAGGTCTATATGTAGACACGGCGTAAATGAGCCTAATGTAATCAATGCAATGTTTCGTATGAAAGCACACAAAGCAATTTGCTCGACTTACAATAATTATTATTATTGGAGCTGTGGAGTGTAGAGTTGTAGACAGAGCAGAGTTGAGAGGGTCTATATCTATGTACAAGGAGGATGATGATGATGATGATGGTGTGAGTGGTTGTATGTAGAAATGACATGGCAGGTCATGAAGTTTGTACGTATATTATGTATACATACTCTTGGTGTGGCACGTCTTGTCTTGTAAAACTGATTTAGAATTAAATGCAAGAGTAGTTTTTTTTTATTATAATCACCGCACCGCCTAGTACATCACATGTTGCGCTTTTTACTCGCTGACGTCTGTAGCCGAAGAACAAAGAGTCATTCATGAGCCACCACATCATGGTCACAGTATCAGCTAGCTATCAGTACATATCATTATAATTCTAATTTGAGCATATGCAAACCTATGTAAGTGTATGCTCTGTAGGTAGGTACATCTTTATTTTCTTGCTCATTCCTTCTTCCTTCAGTTGATTAGGTAGTCGAGTTTTGAACGTTCTGGAGCTAAAAGTCTTTCCACTGCATGTACATAGCTACTCGTAGGTCTTGTATTCTGTATTCTCTGTATCTCCATCATTTATCATGGAGGGTTAGCGTTTTAGCATGCATTAGAGCTGTGAGGTCTCACTGATGCGGTGTGACTTTAGTGAGGGTTGAAAGGAATGTAGTGTATTTGAGCGTCTGTCCGATTGGCTTAGAACATTAGTAATTCAGGAAGAAGACCTATTTGAGTCGGAGTGATGCGAGATGACTGCGATTCTGAGGAATCTTTGATTTATTTCCATCCACTGCACTCAACTCCTGCTCCTGCTAACACTAACAAGCTAATCAAATGTTCCTTGGGAAAATTGCTAGCTTCGTCACTCGTATTCTATAGTATTATTATTATCCCGACGATAACATATTATTTTACATTCCAACATATAGCCTGACTTAAAACGTTGCTGGCCACTGCACTATACTGCAGTGTGCTGTTTTAGCGCGTTTAGAAAAGAAGCTATTGAGGAAATTATTTGTGCCTTGGTCTTGTTCTGACGATTTCTTGGTGCTTACATGATTGCGATTATGATTATGATTAGGCTGATGAGGGATGCATGTAAATGCCTATTAAATCCGATGTACACATGTAACTACCTAGGTACACTCTACTGTTTTGAAATTCAATGGATCAACTCTATCCTATGATGTGTAATCATCACAGGCATGCCTTGGTGGTTGAGGTCTAGTAGTTATATTGGGGCACTTTGTTTGGTAAATCAATGGATGAGTTTGGCACATTGATGAGCTGTCGATAGTGGAGCAGTGACGAAAGTCATGTCGAATTTAATTTATGAAGACGAGAGAATAAAAACACACTGTACAGAGATACAGTGATACAGTTAGCGCCAAAGAAGCTGAGCATACTCGATAGATATTGTTTCCTACTGTTTCATCTGCCATTTAATCGTTTACTGTATGTACTGTTGCCTATATATTTGACTATTTTCCATGGTGCTATTTGTAGGGAAAGATATATAGTGTCTGTAGGAGACAGTGCAGTGGTGTGAGGATTAGTCCCTGGCCTAACCTAGACCTCAATAAAATTTGATGTGGAGTGAATGAAGGAAATGATGAGTTAGTGGATGGATGTATCGTAGATGCTGTAGAGTGGAAGAGACTATCTAATAAATATTTATACAGTTATGGTTATGGTATGGAGGAGCTCAGACCTCGGTCTACGACGTCATTCTGGAAGAATTTGCATACGTGTCTCAAAATATCATCTTTAACACGAATCCAACGTTTTACACGATCCACGATACCGATATGCTATGCGATACCGATACAACATCCTTTTCTCTGCTTTTTTTTTGTTCAGCTCAATCAGTCCGTTCATTTCCATTTCCATGAACTATACTACTGTAGCATCTATCTATCTAGCAGCGGACGTTTGCAAAAGGGAAAAACGTCCTCTTCGCTGTTGGTCTGCGTCAGCTGTATGTACCTATGTATCTATGTTTTGACAGAAGCAGTTGCAGTGCAGAGAGCTACCACATTTCCAGGGCTATTGCAGGCGCAGAGCAATCTGACAATATTTGGTTGTAAGTGATGACACACAGAGCCACGTCCAAATTATGTGGCAAACTGCTAGTTGCTGGTTTCTCCTTTGGCCTCACGTCGTGTAGTTGGTAGTTTGGTAGTAATTAATGCATAGTAGCAAATAAGACTCGCAAGAAGGGCAGGGGTAAGTAAGAGTAGAACTACATAGAGAAAAAAAATTGATATATTATTTACTTGTTTTGCGTCAGATTAACATCGTATTAGTATTGTATTTATTTTGCATAGGCATGCATAGCATGTCCCTTGTATAAAGAATGATGAAACCTTATGCTATATAATGCTTATAGGTATTTCTTTCTGTATTGTCGTAAAACTGTCAACCTTTGTGAACCCCCCATCCTTCGCTATTCTGCATGCTGTACAGCTGTATCGGTTTCTGTGCAGACAGCATGTACTCTGTGCACTCTGCCATCGTAGAATCCACCGGCGTGAAAGTTGATTTTAATGCGGCAATGATTTTAATATATTGTTAGAACGTAGGAAACAAAGGAGATGAGACCAGAAGAGGGAAGAGAGGACTGCTCACAAGGTATGGGTAGGAGGAGGTGATTGACATGTTGCCATTGGTTGCTCTGCTGAGACTATTCATTGGATAAAGACACAGTGAAATGACATCAAGTTGGAAGGTCTGGATCTACATAGCTTTGCTCTTGGCCTTTTTCGTTTATTTTATTTTATTTTATTTTACTTCCACAAAGGCATAGGTATTCTATTATATATTGTATATAGGTATACGAGAGCGTGTGTGTGTATGTATGTATCTCTACGACACTGCACTGGAGACGGCGACGGCTTTTGACATTTCATTGAAGACGAGCACTTAAACTTTCGCAACTCACAAGTCAGTTGTATGTATGTATGCATCAGTATATGGTTGATACATACAACTTGTGGAGAGTGAAATGGGAAATATATTGAAACCCAAGATGAGTTTTATGGATCTTTTTTTAGTATCCTTGTCTTATAAGGTGTCAGCATGAGCTAGGGAAAATGTTCAATTGTGATTGATTTATTTGTACTAGTCATAGAGGATTAGCTAAGAACTTGGTGGCTTGTCTGAATTTCAAGTGTCAAACGGCGAGTCAACCTTCTGTTTATGAATTCCAGACTCACGTCAGTTCGCCTTTATCCAACCACGGAATACGAAGAACGAATGGGATGGATGGTAGGAGTCATTGTCAGGTTTTTGTCACATCAAAAATCTAGAGGTGGCTTCCACTCCACTGCATTGTAAAACACTGTCAAAACACAAACATTGCCTCATTGAATAATTACAATCAGATTGCAGTGCAGTGTATGTATATCTCCACCATTGCAAAAAAAAACAAGACTTTAAAATCTGACTATGGCTATGCTATGGCTATGTTATGACTCCTATTCACCCTGTATCGCCAATTACATGTACGTTTCACTCATATACATTGCGTATCAGTGGTGAGCATCAAACACGGCAGCAGTCCCTCTCACTTGGTACTGATAGGACTCTTAAATCAGGAGATTTCTTTACTATTTTGTAGTTTGAAGAAATTTTATTGAGACATTCCACTTTTAACGAAGGAATTACAAGAGGCGTCGTGGTTGAAACAAAATGTCGATTTTTATGAGCCAGCACTATAGCGATTGCGACTGTACTTATGTGTTTACACATAACGAACATAAGAATTAAATTTTTAATTCTATCCTTCGCTACCTTTTTTCGGTTTTGCCTCTTCAGCTATTTTAAGGCATGCTGATTCAATTCTTACATGCGTGTGGTACAAATAATTAGTTCACAAAACTTTATAATAGGATTCTTACGCGGGTGCTTTTTCTTTGTTTTTGTCGGGAAGGTGCTATAAGGTTGCACATAACATTCAGTAACAATACTGTTTTCTGTAATAGCGACACAAAGTATAAATCCATTAGTACAGAAAATTCAATCCCTTGAATAAAATTTACAGCATTAGTAGCATAGCATGGCCAATGTTTTTAATAGACTCCATCTAAATGAATTTTAGATAATTTAACCATCAACGCCAACAGTACAACATGAGCATTTTCTGTGGCCCACAACTCTGTGTACGTTAAGCTAGGGAGTGGAATTATGGTGTGTATGCCGCTATCAGTATTGCAGAGTTCACCTTCTCGATTACAAAGTACTTTTCTACCTGCATAGGTATGCATGTCAAAATAAGACGTTTAAGATACCTAATGTACCTACTTCAATAATTTTTTTCACCTCCTAGTAAAACAAGAGTTCTAATCGCGCTTTTAATTTTAATTTAACCAACTGTATAAGTATATATAGTTACCTACATGAATTTATTTATTACTTAATTCATGCCCCACACACACACTCACACAGCAAGGGACTCGAAAAAAAAAATTTCTACTTTGGATAGGATTTCGCATTACAAAATAATGGCGTGTGGGTACGTACGTAGGTAATTATAATTACTTACGTCATCGTATAATTATCAGGTTGAAGTGTAGAAACCAACTTTTTAATTTTGTAGATTCTTCAACTGCAGATTTCTAGCTTATATGCATACACAGTACACAGTAAATTGAAAAGAATATTGTTTGCTACGTCCGTGATTCGAATTCATTCCAATTCAACTTTCAACAGCCAAAACGGGCTCGAAAAGAAATATATTACTGTACAGTTTAATTTAATGCATGGAGTAGGATTTAGTTTTATAATGTAAACTGATAAAAATGGTAATCTCGTTCAAGTCGAAGCCGAAGTCGAAGTCGACGCACCCTTGAAGAATGTACAGATATTTGAGTGAGAAAGTATCACAGTAATAATGATTCCTCAATACTCTCTCTCTCTTCTCTCTAAGTCAGTAAATCAATAGATTTTTGTTGGGTTTCCAAAAAAACCTGGTTGAATGTAATAGCAATAAATAGGAAAGAAATTTACACTGGCACAAGGTTAATATCATTAGAATCTGTTGCTGCGTTCGTTTTTTTTAAAGACGGCTGCCATCTCAAGTAATAAATAGATTCAAAGTGCAACTTTAGAAGCACTCATGAATACATCAAAGATTCTAACCAGTTCGTACCATTATCACCACCTACGTGAATCGCCAGGAACAGAGCAGAACACCCGGCTTGCTGCTCGCTGCTCGTCTCTCGTGAATCTTCAGTGTATGATCTACCCTTATCCTACCATTGCCATATATACATTGCTGCTATATACTGTATATATATAGGTAGGTAGGTAGGTCGTATTGTTGTTGCATGTAAGCATTAATAGCACCTATGTAGGTAGTTTGTTACTGTAGCAGCAAAGATTTTTTTGTCCTGTATTCGTTTTTTGTCGTTAAAAATGCCAAGTCGAGAGTGTGCCTATGAAGGTAGGGATATGTCTGGAGTCAAAGTGAAAAGCTCGTTCACTTTACATACTTGCGGAGTTGATAGCTGTTGTATAAATTGAAATCTCAAGTTTTTATTTCCAGTGCCACACATCTCTCTCTCTCTCTCTCTGTAGCTCTCCTACACACTCACTCGTCGTTTCGGCTCGGCTCGTATGTAGACTGAGAAGAAGCGGAGCATACACTACATTAAAATACATGAAGAACGTGGAAACAAGTACTTTATTTCGTATTCTTATGGTTACGAGATGTATGGAAAGGATTAAGGATGCATGCAGTTTGTACAAGAGTGTAATGTGAATGTTAAATTTTGAGCCGTCGGCGATTCACAGTGTTGCACACACATAGCATTGTTGTTACATTTACATTAGCAAGATCACAATGTCAGAGAGATAATACAAATAGGTAGGCACCTCCGGTCGTCTGTTGCAGGTATTCCTATGGAGGCCGTACACTTCATCTTTCACATTATGACTATATACACAAGAAAATTTTACTCACTTGTAAGCGCATACGGAGTCCATAATTTTTCTGTCCGTATACGTCCGACCGACCGTAGCTCATCGTCGAAGGCACCGTCACAAGTTTGAATTATATGTATGTATGTATGTATGTATGTATGTGTATACCTATACGTCTGTATCTTGGCATTCGCCATTCTGATTTGTAGATATATACATACATAGGGGATGGTATGGTCATGTATACAGATGGAGCTAGAGAACTACAAGTACTACATTGAAGTAGTAAGTTTTTTGGAGAGAAAAAATACGGTATAAAATAATACATGGACCTAGGGTTAGTAGACGCATAATATTATATTATTATTGGGATTATTACAAGTAGGGACGTGGCGTTCTTGCCCATGCATATGATTATGTGATGGAGATAAAAATTTTTTGGAGAAGACAGAGAGATTAGGAGAACGTGGGCAGGTATTTATCAATCCACCCCTTTCTTTCTTTATAGATACTTCCATTCTATTCCACACTACTTCTTCTTCTACTACTACTACACACACTCATATATACACACACACATCCAAATTCCAATTCAACTTATCACCTGATGAGTTTCGTATCAGGAGTGGAGTCTATATCCTCTAGTGTATCAGTCGAGTTAGTCGTATGCTCTGTGTCTGTACACGTCGTCTCATTTCAGACTCAAGTCTGCCTGCTCACTTGGTAATTTTATTTGCCTCGTCCTCCTCCTCTGTATTTGAACTGTGTGTGCAGTGTGGAAGGTGCATAGGAGTTTATATTCAACTCATGATTATCATATCGCCCATTCCTAGTTTCCTCATATTACATATACCTCCGTACATTCACTCAAACTGCTCACTTTGACTCTGTACACTCTGTACTGCACTCAATCCACTGATACACCTTCAGAAAGAGATAGTATCTCAACGGAATAGAAGGAGAGAGAAAAAAAACTCCAGTGCAGGTAGGTAGTAGGTACTTCATTGGGTCTCTTGCACTTTTTACAGAGGAAAATGAATAACTTTTCGCCTGGCTATGCGCACGTACGGAGACGTGTATAAGTATATGAGCTTTGTGTGTAGTATGGAGTATGGACTGTAGTAGGCGGACACGGAGCACTGTGTTCACAAAAGTGTATCTCTATAAGATTAGTTTATGCCCAAAAACTGATCTAAATTCCGTCTGCATCCGTAATGCTACGTTTGGCCACGGTAATATACCCATATATAACATGCCGACTACTCGTACGTGCATACCGTCTGTAAATCCTCCTGCCGTATATTCTCACTTCCACAGAGCTCTCTTTCACTGGGTTCCCAGTTTTTGTTTTATTCGTTTTCATTCCCCTCACAAGAGTTTCTGTAGGATTTCCAAAGAATTCAAACGAATTGGCATTAAAGCACTCAATAAAACTTAGAACAATGAGCAAAAATACGAGTATGAGGATAATTAATAGGCAATATTTCTTTTGTAGTTCTTTTGATTTAAATCTCTGTTTCTACTCTATAAATAATTTAGTGTTTTTTCCAATGCTTTAATGTGGGCCTCCTTCATCGAGCGTGCCTACCACTGCATTGCATTGTATGAATGTAGGTACCTACATAGGTGCTTATTGCTGCTACCTTTATATTTAGCCGGGGATAGAAAGATTGAGTGATTCCGTAGTAGTTTATCAGAAATTAAAAGGATTCTTTTTACCTTGGGATGAGAGATATGTAGCGATAGTGCTTGAGGGGTCTAGGACAAAAGACCGCCGCCGAAATATCGCGGACCAAAAGACCGTGGCCACAACACCGTAATTCCATAAGAACGTTCGTAAATAAGCCCGAAAAACATTTAACCGTTAGTTAAAAGTACCGAGCTACAATAAGACCGCTAATCATAATGACCGTCTTTAAAAATAACTTGTGAATAAATGACCGCGCCCAAATATTAAAACCAATTTGCATCTTATTTTATTCCTTTTGTACATATGTCACTGAAACTTATCCTCAGCCTAATTTATTCCGCTTACATCCCAATTTATGCCATTTTCTTCCTGTTTTATCCAATTTTCTTCCTATTTTATCCCATTTTCTTCTTATTTAATTCCATTTTTTTCCTGTTTTATCCCATTTTCTTCTTATTTTATTCCATTTTTTTCCTGTTTTATCCCAATTTCTTCCTGTTTTATCCCAATTTCTTCCTATTTTATCCCATTTTCTTCTTATTTTATTCCATTTTCTTCCTGTTTTATCCCAATTTCTTCCTATGTTATCCCATTTTCTTCCTTTATTATCCAATTTTCTTCCTGTTTTATCCCATTTTCTTCCTATTTT
>JAQFZC010006832.1:0-11991 GCA_034695205.1 Dicyrtoma fusca
CTAGTTACTCTCAGGTCTTTCAAGCTGAAGCTGCCATATAATCCCTTGAGGGATCTAATTTGTGTTTTTGTAAAATACTTAATAGTAATGCCGCTGCACGGCCAGTATCATTAAATCAGTAATTTTAAGGTAAAGTTTGCAGTGGTTCAGCAAATGTATGTAGGTATATAATGTACCATTCAATCTCAATGCAACTAATACATATGTACAGGTTAGGTAGGTAGATTACGAATTTATAGTATTTATAATCAAATGTGCCATGTAGTTTGTAGTGAATATATTTAGTTTGGTATGTACCTTTTTACCTATGCAGTACTATGCGCTTATCCTAGGTTTTAGTTTTGTATATAAAGAATCTAAACCAGTACAAAGTACAATGTGGGAAATGTACTTGGGGTTATAGTTCTCCCACTGTTAAGTATTAAGGTAATTTTGATACTGTTATTTGTAAAATAAATATAATAAATTATTACCTATTTGTGCAATTAATTATAGAAGATTATTTAAGTACATAGTAGCCAACCTGTAGGTAAATATTAATGTTGAGGTTGGGTTGTATGAGCCTTCACTGTCAAGCCTTCAGCATCTGATTGCTTCACTTGCTTAATCGGTAGCAATTAAGTTGTAGTCTGTTGTAGCATTAAGTATTTTGTATGTGCATACATTTTTGTAAATTATCCTTGGTACTTTTTTCAAACTTGCTGATGTTCTTCGGTAAAGATCATCAATAACGGAGTATAGTAATGCCTGTTAAATTTTAATACTGTGGCTCTGCACACTCTTTATTGTCGCTGTAAGTGCTTTGTAAAATAAAAAAAATAATAACAAAATTGCAAGGTAGAGACTTAATAAAGATGCAGGAGCATTAAAGTGTTTTATACATGAGCGAATTTATGATTGAATTGCCTAATGCATCAGCAGAAGATCATAATCATAATATTCGTTCCGATTTATTATTATTTTATTGGCTTTTCATCCCACAGAAAAGTACGTTGAGGACCCCTCATAAATTGAAGTATTAGCAGTAACAAAAACTTTTATTATTGTGTATATTATTATTATAGCATTCCGTCAAGTCTTTATCCTTGTACATTGTTGTGATTATTGTGCAATGCTGACACGCATGACTTCACAAATGCGAGTGGTACTTTTTTTCTAAAAATAAATTACAATGTTAAGTACCATGTTAAGCTACATACTAAAAGGGTTGCCATTGAACATTTATACTTGAATGCACACCGCACACTATAAATAAGGAAGGACGCAATTATTGTTTGACACTGACATGACAGTTCATGACACTACAAGAAAAGAATAACAACATATTGTTATTGCAGTTTGGATGGTGCAACAAAGCATAAACTGAGGTAAGCTGGGAAGGAATTTAGTTTTAAAAATAGTTTGTATTAGATTAGTACTACTAGCAAATACATACACGGCCGTAATTTCTATTTCTACATCCTTATCCAGTTTGAAACAAGGTCCGAAGAAAGAATTTTATCCTTCTATACGCAATCTTCTATGGCCTGCAGGCCTCATGTAATCATCTTCATCTTCTTTCCATACATAGTATTAACCAAACCAAACAAAAAAAAAGATGCAGGCTATAATTATCCAGCGCGGAACAATTTTAGTTAATTCATGCAGTTCATGACGAAACAGCCTTACAAACATACCCATCTTTATTAGTTTTAACTTTAGTGTAGTGGCCGTAGGCTTCGGCTTTGACCTCCTTCCAGGCTTTTCAGTCAATTGACATTAATTCATTTAATATATATTCGTTAATAATGTTGTGGGTGGTTGAATTATATGGGCTTATTATCCATTGACAGCTCTGGGGTTTTTTATTTCCTGAATATAGTATCAAGCAGAGCCAATTTGTAAAGCTGTAGTACGTCTTGCCACTTGCAATGTCATTCAATCCCAAGTCACAAGCTCTCTTTACTTTTACATCCTAACAGTGCACAGATGGACATTCTGGGGAACCTTTCAAATGCAACATCGTGTGATTCGGTAAATTGCAAGGCTTTCAAGAAGGATGACAAAGTATCGGTCATTTTTAAGTATTTGAAGATATAAACTGTCAACTGTGCTGAGTCAACACTGGCACTGTGGAAAATTAAGGTGCCGTTTATAAAATGTGTCCAGATATTAAATGAACTGTACAAAAAGAGTGAAACGGGATATTCATACACTTTTCAAATCAAACGTCTCTACCGTACCTTTCAATAACATCATATTATCTGTAAAGCTCCTTGCGCCTTTTTTTATGCAAAATTTTGAATGCTTGGAAAGTGCAGATGTAACTAAACGATGGGTTGATGGGTATATGTACATACAAAGTCCTAACAATATATTGCATTTTGTCAGCCCTCCACACCACACGCCCCACGCTCATCATTCTTATGCCGTACAAATATAATAATACCCTTCCTCGTATTTCACGGAGGTTTTATATTACGAAAGGACATTGTATTGTAATTGTACATCACATCCCATTGAGATTGAATGATTGTTGATTTGTGTCACAATTAATCTTTCAGGCCCACAAGGAAGGAATCCATGTATAGACAGATAATACAGCGTCAATATGAGTAGGTATATGCGTATACCTACTTACCCATATCTTCATACTTATTCTGCGCGGGTACTCCTACCATATGTGCTCCCCACTTCACATCCGGAAAGACAGAACAAAATTCTTGCGCATATCAAATAATTCCTGATTGAAAAAGCATAAAATCATACTTTGTATACGTTTTCAAAGACATAATACAGGTAGGACATATTTTGATATACATAATAGGCTTCGATTTCCCGTGTATTTTTTGAATTTTTATACTATTTGAAAATTGTTGGAGAATTAATTGAAACTGAAAAGAATGACTATAATGTAGAAGATGGGAATATGGGAAGATATCACATGATACGAGTACCAAAATTTCCTTATTGATTTGATTGACAGTCGACAATTTGTCACGTCTCTCCGTCTGTCAAGTAAAACGAATTGAGAAAAATTCTCTAAGGGCTTCAAATTACAAGTGTCTAAAAATAGTGGTCACATCAAAATACACCATATAATTATAAAACTTACTACATTGCGTTACTGACGGCTCACACTGCTGTCAACGGTATACTGTAGAAGAATGAAACAAAATTTCATTGTATTGATATTATGGCACACTAGGTTCTGTAAATTCTGTATCCATGATTGCTGTCAGCTAATACCAGTACAGAAGAAGCCTCCAAGAAAAGCTAAATGCTCGGTCTGTTCATTTGTTAGCAAATTGGTGACCTGTACGACAAACTTTACTAAACATAACAAGACTGACACGCTATCATCCAAAGAGGATAATCCAACTGACTGAATTAAGTACCTAATATACTTTCCAAACTGTTAGTTATTGATTATATATTTTTGTCTTTTATTTTGGCCAAATCTCATTCATTTTCAATCGAAATTTACATTTTTGGAATTGTGAAAAAGAGTAAATTATTTTTTTATTACGATTTTCAAAATCAAAACGATCACCAACACAATATGAATTCAATTCAAGGTTATTACCCTTCAATGAAGCTTAGAGAAGGTTTATTTTGATTCTTCACTAACGATGTACCTACTCTACGCTTATATACACTGTATAAGTACAGAAGG
Organism: Dicyrtoma fusca; assembly: GCA_034695205.1. Lineage (NCBI taxonomy): Eukaryota > Metazoa > Arthropoda > Collembola > Symphypleona > Dicyrtomidae > Dicyrtoma > Dicyrtoma fusca. Next base: position 3,656 of record JAQFZC010006832.1, read on the forward strand.
GGGGCAGGCGAGATTATATGAACAAAGTTAAGCCCACTTTTTGGAAAAGACTAAAGGAAAAAACAACTTCTCTTGTTATGCTTTGTTACAATAGTTTATTAGTAGCAACTGTGCAAAATTTCAGCATTGTGTCACTTCAAAAGTGTGGCCAAAACTCTACCCGGAAGTGGGAACCCGCAGTCGGGTACTTTCCAAACCCGAATACCCTATAGGGCAAACCACTTCAAACTCAGGCAAGTCAAAATAGGCTAAATAGCTACTAGTTCTAATTCTGCATGTAGAACAGTGAAAAAACGTGACGCTTTTTACGTGTAAAAGTTGCCACAGCCAAATTATTGGGACCCGAAAAAATCCGGGTATGATTAAATACTGTGACCTTGTGACCGCAGGAGGGAGTAATTACATATCGAAAATTAAAATTATTCAAGTAGCATGTACGCCTGCATTTACAGTAAGGCCACACTGGGACTTAAATTATTGAGTATTAGTACTAATGGGCTTAAAACCAAAAACGCGAAACTTTCATGGTGACATTTAGGGTTTTGAAACTGAATAACTGTAGAACCCAAAGAAGGATTGTTGATTTGAAATATGCTTTTTGAAGAGCAATTAATTATTGGAAATAATTTATTATTAAAAAGTTTTATCAAAATCAAGCTGCAAATGCAGAAGTTATAGTAAAAACAAAACATTCGTCAAACATTTTATGCGATTTTGGAAAGCTTTTTTAAAAGGAATGATTTTTAACCATCTAGAAACTGTTGAAAACTATAGATTTCAGCAAACAAGTGACTTCATAAGTATCAACATTAAACGAAAAATACGACAAAAATACTTTCAAGATTCATAAAAATATTTTTCGCTCCCAAAATAGGGGGTAGAGTTTGCTCATATAATCTCGTCCCCCCCCCGCCTCCTGTAATTGTAATCCGTTGGAGGTACGGAAGTATGCCGTGTCAAACCCTAATTTTGATTTTGAATATTTTAAATTTTTTATCCGGCATAAATATCATCAGCACACAATCCATCAGTGACCTCCCTATCCATTAGACTGAATAGGATAGAATCGAAATGAAACTCACTTGTCAGATGAACTTGTCAACCTTGTCCTAGAAATTAAAATCAATTCCTGTTGCACTTCATTACAAAGCAGTACGGCGTTCAAATTGCTCATCATTGCAATAGTACCAATACTATTGTATTAAATTAATGTAAATGTTTCGTCTACAATTAAGGAGAGTTACATTGAATGAACCCAAAAAAAATAACTACATCAGTCAAAGAAATACTACAGATAATCGTAGGACGATTGCATTGGATGATTACACTTATATTATTAAAAATTGATTGGGGATGCCCATTCAATTACGAAAACATGAAAAGTCTCCCACTGGGAAATACACAAACACAAAAAAGATCGACTAACGATGTTTTTGCAATGCTAAACCTGAACGGCGCAAATAGCTCGTTTTGAATCTTTCCATTCGAACTCACGATAGAAGTCCAGCCAGTCTCACACGCAAACGGACTAATATGCGACTCTGCCTGTGTGGCTTTGACTTCTTGCGGTACTGCTGAGTGACTGTGGTCTGTCGGTCTGTGGTTATGAATTAATAATTAATTCCCATAAATAAACTCGAAAAGACTTCTCTTCGGGATTTAGTATTGAGTAGCACGTATGATTTATTAACTGTAATCTTGTTGCTTCTATGTATTGCATTAGTTCAAATCCTATAATTCCAAAAGTAGAATGTAATGGCCGAAGCCACAATTATTTCAACCGAAAATTTCCCAATCCATTCAAGATGATTATAATTAATCCCATGCAGAGCACAGATAAGACATGTCGTGCTCCTTACTAGTTAGTACAGTTAACTGTCACATGCTTCATTTCATCCTAGGACGTGTGAAGACCACAAAATGCAAGGCTTGGCAAAAGTCTTTACTTTGAAGTACAATGAAATAAAAGAATGCCAAGTATAGGATGAAATACAATATACATAGGTAACCCAAATAATTACCGAGATAAACTTAAAGGGTTCTCGCTCCTTTGCACAGCCCCTATCGCCAGTGCCGTAGGTATTTTCTATATATATGTACAATATTAAGCAGCCAGTACTAGTAGCTTTTGAGTTTCCATAATTTAGTGTTGGTTTTCGTTATCGTTATTTAATTTCCTTCTTCCATTTGATTTAAATTCAAGGAAACCAATTTTGTTTTGGTTTTTCCATGAAAAATGTTGACTCTAATAGCATGCATGGCATGGGCAGCATATACTGACTAGTGAGTCACCCTCAACGTCACGTTTCCATTTAAATGAAGTACGAAAAAACCACTTTTACTACACTATAAATGATTTTCATGCCTTTTGTATGTAAAATGAAATTTTGAGGAAGAAGATCCATTAAAAAGAGATTACAGATAGGTATCTGTAAAAGAAGGCATATATACACATATCTTCAATCTTCAATGCTAAGAGAGGCAGGGTGGGAAGAATATTACAGAAGGAATCATCAGCTCAATCGTGTGTAGCAGCTGTTAGCTGGGGTCTGTCTGGGGTCTTCTAATGCTTAATCAATATATTATGTACCAACTAGTAGAAATTTTATAACTCACAAACCGTCCCGTATTCGCCCACGCATCTGTAGTTGTGCAAACTTTGTGTGGGATCTAAAAAGTAAAGTACTTCCATGAAGGACACTACTGTCAATATCCTTCTTTATTAAGTATAGTATTTCTCTCTAATGTTATCAATAAGGGGCTCAACTGAAAGGCAAATGTGATCCTCACAACTCAACAAGGTTTTAGAACAAATCTATTTTGTATTGATTATTTGTACAAGCTATTTGCCGGCAATAAAATCTTTGAAATCCCTATGCTGCATCCATTCTGTTGTTGTTATTACTATGCAATTAGTCTGAGAACATGAAATCTATGTAAAATATTACCAGCTAATATCCTTTGACCTTTTATACAATTAATTGGCGTACATTTTCGTCGATTACCCTACACGGTGTTGTGTTACTATGATAAATGTGCAAATCATCCTCATCGATTATTAGACACTTTAAAGATAAATATATGTAAACATCTTCTATAAGTAACTAGGTACATATTATATGTTGTATTACATATACATACATATAGTGGTGGAGGCCCAAAGCGAAGCTCCCGAAATTCTTTATTTTTGAACTTTGTGTCATATTGTTTCAGCTGGAATGAAATCTGGAACGAGAACACCAGGCACAAAAAAAGACGCAAAGACGGAAGCAGCAGAAGAAATGTATCTTTGTAGATAATAATTTTACTATTTTCTTACTTATTTCCTTGTTTCCCCAAATCGTAGTTTGCACTCTGAACGATAAAAAAAATATGTATTGTAGGTATGTACCTACCTACTATTCTTTCATACGGTTGGGCATAAGCATAAAAAGTTTGTTTCCTACCCGGACCAGACAGACCGAGTTTCAAATAGATAAATAGACTAACAAATTGCCATCCAAGAAAAATAAATGAAAGGCATAAAATATTTTTCAACTCTGACTACTCTCCCTATAGTAAATCATAAACATTTCGCTATGGTTCGACCGACGAGCGCAGCGGCTTGGAATTTACTTGAAGTCAATTGTAATTGTAATTGTAGCGAAATAAAGAAACGTAGGTACCTTACGTATGTATAAGCAACGTAACGTGGGCTTAACTTTCCACTTCAACAAGTGAAACAATTGAAGAAAAAATTCGTACAAACTACTTCTAAAGGCGCACATGCGTATGTACATATATGTAATCTGTATTGGCTCGAATTTTACACTTTATAGGTGTGACAGCATTGTAGCACAAAACAAACAACACTATTTAAAAAGGTGATTTTCTGCTTTTTATTTTTAAATCATTTTTAAAACGTGAAACAAGGATCTCTGATGAGAGTGTTCTGAGATAAGAATTTCTTTCTTTGCAATTGCAACTTCCTTCTACCCCTTGTTCTTGTTCCTGGTCATTGTCAACCAGCTTGTTTCTTTTTTAGTGTGCTTGATTGTGAATGTTAACTGACAGCTGACGTGATGATAAAGGACTACTAACTCACAGACTCACCCTGCTTATTGCGTGCCTATTAATAAAATGCATGTGCAGTAATCTAGTAATATAGTAAAAAAAATCCTCTCAACTTTTGACTTGCAGTCCTTGCATTAAACTGTCAAATCATACTTTTTATAGTTAATTCAAATATGTTGCTACTTAATACACATACGTAGATTGTGTGTACAGTACCTACCCTCGTTCAATAGCAGTAACTATTTAATGACGTTGTACTGGCACAGATATTGGTACATAGGGATGTACATATGTATGCGTAGTGTACTGTTTTTTATTCTATTTGGATTTTTATTTAGTTGAAACCGGCAGAAACTGGACAGAGAGAGAGAGAAGAAATGTCAAGAGTGAGAATAGAAGCAGAAGCAGAACAGCCTGAACAAGTACGGATGAACAAAGCTTAACTATTAGTGGATTTGTAGAAAAATTACTGTCTGCTTTCTGTGAGCATTTATGACTTAGATTGTGACTCGACTTGTCCAATAATAATGTCCATTGCATTTGTATTGCATTGCCCTGGCCCCTGGCATATGGCCTTGTCAGTCAGAATGAATCTACTGTTCATACACTCATCCTTTGAAATACTGCACATCATAATCTCTTCATTCCGTTCCTTATTACACACACACACACACACACACACTGTATACTTTGTGTCATCCACGTTAAGGGGGCATTCAATTATGACGTGTTAGGACAAAGAAAAACCTTTTGAAAAGGCTTCTTTTTAAACTTTGTTGTTTTTAACACGTAATTACTCCTTTTAGTATTAGCAAAACGTGATAACTACCGTGTTTTGGAGAAATGCAAAGTCCAGCATGTCTACCCATGAATCTATTAAAAACTGCTGATGGAAGATGGAACTTTCTCATCCGACGCCCTATTACCAACTTAGGCAGATAACAAAATATTTTATAAATGGTGTGTCGACCGCACATATGTTAATTTCCAGTTTAAAAAAACTAATCGTAAGTGCTGGAACATAACCGCTAATTATTACTAATTTCCATGGGCTATTGCAAGTGGAACTATGTACATAATATTTTATCTGAACTGTGCTCGTAAGCCAAAACGCCGACACGGAATTAAAACTAAAGATCAACCAGCACTCAATATGTATAACTTTGCTGTGCTTACTTCAAGCTGGAAGCTAAACTAACACAGTAGTGCGATAGTTCGTTAAATTAAGTTTGGCTCAAGCAAGTGCAAATAAGCGAGCTGTACAAAACTGCTTGTCATTTATGGCTTGGGTTTTGCTATAGTTTGTTTTTTTTACTATATAGTTAGTTTCTATACGCAAATGAAACCAAAAACTCGTAATGTCGTAATGCATTATATCACTATTATGACATCACCATAATTATCACATGTAGATAGATATAGACCTCGTCTAGTAAAGGTAATGAAATCATTTCATAAATTGATGGTACGGGATGTTTTACAAATTAAGTGCAATTTATTAGAACCCTAAGGTTTCAAATTATATCCTATACGTGAAGGGCAGTCTCTATCTGGGCTCCTTTAAAGTCCTTACAATACAAACTACATACTAAAATAAAAAACAAGCCTCGTAACTAACAAGTTGATGACTATTTTTCAGAGCATGCTAAAGAAACGTAAAGTCCTGTTCAATTGAAAGGAGCCACGAACGTAAAATAAATCCAAAAATCCACACACATATGTACACACACAACACACTTGGGTATATGTACCCACATGTATAGGTATATGCACTTTAAACAAACGTTTGGAATTTTAATTCCCATTTCGTTGTAGTTGTCTGCTCCTGTAAGTAAATAAATAATAAGAAAACAACAACTACGGCAAACACTTACGAAAATAGAAGGCTTTTCAACGGCTGCTAGCCAAAAAAAACTAGGTAGGTATGGCACAAAAGCCGAATCGGCTAATCCATCCATATCCATAGAATACATAGGTACCTACCTACATGTATTAATATGTGGACGTGTATTCTTTATTATCTCCATTTATCTAACGAAATGTGCTGGTTTAGTGTACAGAGACTTTTAAAATCATCATTGAGAATGAAGAATGACGAATGAATTGAATTCGAATGATTAGCACGCACGCGATACAACTGTACATATATTTATTATGTGTCTGCTATTTACGGACACAAAATAAAATTGTGGCGGATGAAGAGATCGAGTCACCGGGACAGGGCCGTATCATTACCGAAGAAGGAAAAACTTTAATTTTTATTTACAGTTTGCTCTTACCCATTTTTTAAAAGGTTCTAAATAGTAGCAACACCGGGAGAATAGAACCAACTATCACTTTGCTTCTTCAGTAAGGATATAGGAAAAAGCATCTTTAATTTAAGAAAAAAAGGTTTTTGTGTATCTTCTTTATTTTTCAGTAGGATTATCTAGGATCAACCTACAAGATTATGTTGCGTCATAATCATATAGCTACACCTTATATTTACTTACCAAATTTTTATAATACTAATATTACTGTAGCTACAAACATGTGTTAGTAAAAGTGTTTCTGGCAAGTACTTAGTTGGGATTACTACTGCTGTGAAACGACTACTCTGTTACTAGTAGACTCGCAGAATTATATAATGCATTGTAGTTGCTACAGTTGATACTAGACTGTTGTGATGTGTAATTATTGTAGTAAATTCTAATGCGTAGTATAGCAGGGAAATAAACAAACTTGAACAGCATTTAAATGTAAATGGTCAAGGTCCAGATCTTTCATACGAAGGCTTTAAGTATAAAATTTTAATTACAATTATTACAATTCCTTTCACTTTTTGTAAAAATATAACTTTAGACTACATATTTGTGTACCTTGTATATCTTTTAAACTTGGTTTCTGTGAATTCATCGTAATTAGACAAACTACGAAAGAAATCTGGAGCTAATGAACCTAAAGGCATCACGCACAACCTTACATTGAATTCATTCATCATTCCGTTGTCTGTCCTTTAGTCTTAAGATAAAGTTCTAATTAGCTCAACTTCTGTACATTGTACATATAATAATAATTTTATCTGGAAAAGGGAATGAATCCATGGATAGTCCAATCATTTTTTCCTATTCCGTGTGAAGTCATTCATCCAACTGATTAGACACAAGTCAACAAGGAGAGACGAGAGAGAAAAAAGTTGCAAAACTCTTCTCAGTTGTGCTAAAAGGCTCTAATCACAGAGTTACTAGAGTTGTTCTTGGGTCTCTAGATTATTGTGTATACACGGACCGATTTACCTACGTAAGTATAGTTACATACATACATACTTGTTACTACGCAATGCTCACCTACCTATATTACGGGTATAAACACCTACGCAATAAAATTCAACTCGCTTTTGACTGGGTAATGGAAATACATTCATAAATGAATAATGATTAGCTTCCACGCTTCCAGGAACTAGATACAGGTCTGTCTATTCCTTCTAAACTTCAGAGTTTCTCGTTTAAACTCGCTTAAAGCACAATCGAAACATTTAAGTGGTTTCTTGGAAAAGGAAGCTCTTAATTTATTGGACACACATAATTATACTAAATCAAATTGCCCTTGACTCTATATACACGTTTACGGTACGACACATGCACGAATGAATATGCACAAATACATATAAACCTAAGCAACATTAATTTACTAGTACGTTTGATTTTTGGCTTTTCTCCGAATCACGCCTATTAATATTACCCAATAGTAAATTTGAAATGAAAAACAATATTATTAAAATCCCATCAAGTTTTTGAAGAGTGCATGCATGAAGTATCGAAGAAGCAAGAACTGAACAACTCCATCGATTTTTTACAAATAACTTTAAAAACTCGTCGTGCAAATAATGTAATGTACTGAAACAATTACAGATGCTTACATGAATAGAAGGTAGGTACCTACATAATTGAACATAATTTAAACTATCGACCGTAATCGGAGTGTCTTTATTTTGGTCAGTTGGCCGAAGAAGTAAGAGATGCTATCCACATTCTCCTTTCATAGATTACAAGTCTATTTGCCATTTGTGGCCCTGCAATCCTTTTATATAGGGTCCACCATGTAAATATCTTATTATTAATCCTTGCTACCCCCAAATTGAGTGCGCACGAATTCCTCAGCCAGTAGTGTGCCAAATAAGACATGTTTGGTGTCATTCGAAGCGCAATTTCGAAGCGGAGGTCGTACTGAAGCGTTTTTGTTGAAAACAATGTTGGTTATTGCGAAATAATAAAAAAACAGTCGTGATTTTGGCCTGTTTTTGG
>JAQFZC010006833.1:0-11990 GCA_034695205.1 Dicyrtoma fusca
CACTTTTTCAAAACGGTCAAAACTAGTAAATAACACTTTTTCAAAACGGTCAAAACTAGTAAATAACACTTCCAAAACGATAAACACTAGTAAGTAGCGATTTCAAAAGGTCAAAAAACTAGAAATTACCGTTTTCAAAAACATTCAAAACCAAGTGTGTTACCGTTTCGAAAAGGTTAAATAGGTACGACGTTCATTTGATCCCTTAGATTGACCGTCTATTTAAAGACTAAACTTGCCGGGTATATATAGCCCAGTCTTACTTCTTATGTATATGATAGTAAAATATTTGAACCAAGAAAAGGGAAAAAATAATGCAATAATCGCTTCTCTATTTCGGATACCTTGATTCGAGTACTGGCATCTTTAATTCATCTAGTGCAGCCGGTTCCACTTCGGGGACTGTAGCCTTCATTGAATTTAAAATGTGTACAATTGAGATGTTAATATGACTGAGAAAAGTTGATTTTTCAATTTGTTTAAGAATTATTACAACCCATGTTATTGTTTCACGCTTTGAACAGAGTATGGGAAGAAATTGGGCAGGCTTTTTAAAATTTTCCAACTACTATTGAAAGCGGGTGAGGAGGATTTTAAAAATCGGATTTTTTAAAAAGATGACGATGTAATGAACTAATATAGGTAGCTCACATTCGGTAAATTCATCTTTCAATTAAAAAACAAAGTATTTTTGTTACGAAGTCATAGTCAGTAGATCATTGTGTGTAATGTTTTAAAATGTGGTAATAAATCCACAAAAGTACAGAACGTGGTAAAATTGTTAAAAAATCTTTTAAAAAAATATAAAATGTGCATTTAAAGAGTGGGTGCATGGATGTGGTGAATAAATGCGTGACAAAACGTACAGCTGAGTCTCCTTCTAGTGCTTTCTCTGGCTCAACTACTTTTAAGCTCGTTTGACTTCCATTGTTGGAGAGAGTGAAGCCTTGGCTGTCCGGCGTCGGTATTTTGCTGTCGGTCCCAAGAATGTCCGCGGTACTCTGAAGCTTCGGTGGATCTTCTATGCCGTCGTCAGTAGCACTCCTTTTAGAACTCTTGGATTTCTTAAGTTTAATTTTGTCTTCTCTGCTCTTTTTACCACTGGACTTTGACTTACTAGACTTGAGTCTTTTCGTTGAAGTTGTCTGAGGTACTTCCACGACTTCAGTCGGTTCTTTGCAATCATTTTCAAAAAATATAATATTTTTAATTTTTAAAGCTGGCTTCAAATTCCTCACAGTTTTTCTACATTAACTTTTCCATTATAGTCGAGGGCAGTTAACCTACTCGGAACTGGGAAATCTAATAGGCTACTTCTTCTACTGTCTACTTAAAACAAATCCTAGAAAATGGCTTTACATAGCTGTTTATTCTACAAACTGACTTTTTACAAAAGGTTAACAGTATAGAAAGTAGCATTTTCAAAATGGTCAAAATTAGAAACTAACATTTTTTAAAATGTCAAATAAACTAGGATTTAGTAATTTCAAAAAGGTCTCACAAGAAATTACCATTTTTCAAAAAGATCAAAACTAGAAATTAACATCTTCAAAAACATACACACAACCAGAAATTATTATTTTCAAAAATCTTAAAACCAGAAATTACCATTTTCCCAACCATTTTCAAAAAGAACAAAACTAGAAATTACCATTTTCAAAAAGAACAAAGTTCGAAATTACCATTTTCAAAAATAACAAAGTTCGAAATTACCATTTTCAAAAATAACAAAGCTCGAAATTACTACTTTCAAGAAGGACAAAACTCGAAATTACCATTTTCAAACAAATCAAAACTAGAAATTACAAATTAACATCTTCAAAAAGATACACACAACTAGAAAAAAGTATTTTCAAAAAGAACAAAACCAGAAATTACCATTTTCAAAAAGAACAAGTTAGAAATTACCATTTTCAAAAATAACAAAAGTCGAAATTACCATTTTCAAAAAAATCAAAACTAGAAATTAACATCTTCAAAAAGATAGACACAACTAGAAATAATTATTTTCAAACAGAACAAAGCTAGAAATTACGATTTTCAACAAAATATACAAAACTATTAGATAAAAAAAACTAATAGATATAGGTATATACTTCCCTTTCAAAAAGGTAAACATCAGGATTAACTTTATAAAATTGGTATGTTGACAGGGTACGTTGGTAGATATAGTAAAAACACAAACTGTCAATGAGTGCCGGGACTCATTACTTATATAAAAGCCTTAAAAGCAGTTGGCTCCTTTGAATTTTCAGAGAACCACGAAGCTAGTATTAAAATGAAGGGAAGGCAAAAGCTTGATTCCTAGTTTTGTACCCCACACGTAATACACATACCTCGAGGTGTTTCTGTGATTGGGGGGAAGTCGACGCTTTGGGGAGGAAAAGAATTTCCGGGAAGGGAGCCAGTGTCCATCACGTAGGTCCAAAGCGTTTGGAATTTTTCAAACAAGGACTGGACTTGGGACTCTCCAATCTCTTCCACGCCATGGACTTTCCCGCCAAAAACAGCGCCCGCATGCTCCCGCACCGAACTGAACGTCCCAGGCAGAACTTGAATGTACATGTCCGAGACTTCTGGCGGGAGTTTCTTGAGGAAGTCCTTCATCGTCATTTCGTCTCGATTGAAGCTGAAGGCCAATTCCGCTTGCGTCCCCTCCTCCGACTCCTCCAATAAGGCTGAGTCGGACTTGATGCCGAAGGGAACAGCTTTGGCCTTTTCCGCAAAGCGCATGGCTTCCAGTGACGCATGCTTGTAGCGTCTCTCCGGCCGAATGTGAAGAAGGACCCGGATTTCCGAATTCCCACTCACAATGTCCTTGAGGCAGTAAGTCAATTTACTCAGGCGAAACAGCTGACTGCGGGGTGGAGGGATGTAGAAACCTGGGTAGTCGCTGTAGGCCTAGCAATCCATTCAAAGTGCATTTAATTTGACCAGAATACTCATAATACTGGGAAAAAACAATAAGAGAAAAATCCTTTGACTCACCCTAGCATAGTAATTAGCATATCTCTGATACTGAAAAGCTCGACTGCACATTTGCTCCAAAAATCCGAGATCTTGACGAATCCGGATGGCTTCAGCCACCGGACCCACTTTGGCCTTGGCGCAGGTCAACCCTTGACATATGCCCCCATTGAAACTCCCACATTTTGGATTTCTACTTTCGGCCATAAAGTCATACTTCTTGTTCTTTTTCACTGTCACTTTGCCACAGCAATCATCCATGCAGTCAGCTGGCGCCGCAGGAGGTGGGAAAATAACATCTCGTTCTGGAATTGGAGCTGTTTTAGCAAATGTAACCTAAGTGCGTCAATCAAAGCACGCATTAAAGCTCATTTCACTTGTAAGCTTGTAAACGATTCGTCAGGACATGGACATACATATTTTTAAAAAATTACTCTAGACTTGACAATCCTAGGTTTTTCGCTGGGGTCACTCGAGATGGATTCGCCATAAATATCAACGAAGACGACCGTATGAGGCTTCGCGTATGGCTCACGATGAAGCTCCTTTTGACAGGTTAGTGCTCTAATTAGTAATCCAAACCCATGTTCCGAAGCCCCGATTTTTTGAAAAATCATTCCCTGTACAGGACACAAAAAGATGCGGTAAACAGATTGAGCCGAAATTTACAACATGATCGTTATAATCTTATAATGAGAGATTAGATTGACTACTGCTCACATTTGCAGCTTCCTTGTCGAAGGAATGACCCTCGTAGGATCCTAGTGTGAGCAAATCTCGTATTTTGTCGTTCCTAACTTCAACTATTGCCATTCGAATTAAATAACGCATTTCGCTTGATTTAGCAGCAACAATTTGAAATATTCTCTCCAGGGAACGAGGTATGATCCCACGGTACTGAAGTTTAGAGGCAGATTAATTGGCATTATTATTTTGTTATTATTTGCAACGGGTGAAAGCAATTGGCGGGTGAAACGTTTTAAAATTTATAATAAATGATGCTTTTCACTTTAAAAAACATGAAAAATATGTTTTGAGCTACAGACGAGCCAATTTGCTTCTCCATGAGCCACACGTGACTAGTGCGTGTGAATAACAAAGGAGACGCCGTCACAAGAGCCTTACTTGAAATTTATTTGTGGATCCAAATAGTGTAAAATTCTTTCCCGATACTTCCGGCCCCACACTAACAATTAAACCAGAAACCCCTTCCATCGCTTTGCCGATGAGATCGTGAGCAATCTTCTGATACGTATCCTCCTGACTACTGTGCCTAAGAACTCCATCACATGCAAAATGAAAGCCTTGTTCTTGCCTTGAACTCCGATATGCTTTTGAGTTGGGGCTCGCTTCATGTAATGTTGACTGCATTATAACTCCCTGCACCGTTTACAAAAATAATTCATAATTAAAGTTATACTACAGGTTTATCCAGGCAGTAGAAAAAAAAACATACATATTCTGGGAGTGGCAGCACAGAAGCTTTCTTAACCTTTTTTCGAAACGGTAATATACTTACCTAGTTTTAAATGTTTTCGAAAAGTGTTGTTTACTAGTTTTGACTATTTTGAAAAAGTGTTGTTTACTAGTTTTGACTATTTTGAAAAAGTGTTGTTTACTAGTTTTGATCGTTTTGAAAAAGTGCTATTTACTAGTTTTGACCGTTTTGAAAAAATGTTATTAACTAGTTTTGACGTTTTGAAAAAGTGTTACTGACTAGGTTTGATTGTTTTGAAAAAGTGTTATTTACTAGATTTGATCATTTTGAAAAAGTGTTATTTTCTAGTTTTGGCCGTTTCGAAAAAGTGTTATTTACTAGTTTTGACACTTTTGAAAAAGTTAATTTATAAAATTATTTTATAAGTGGTATTCTTTCCACGGTTATGGTTTTCCAGTTCCTAATAGGTTAACAGTGAAACTTTAAAATCCGATTAGGTATAAGAAGTCAAAATAATTAGGCTTTTTCCATTAGCTAACGTTGCACTCAGAAATCATAAATTAGAAACTAAAACTAACAGTTCTTTGCTCTATACAAAATTAATGTAAATGGCTAAAAATAAATTAACATTTGTACTGCATTTAACTCCAGACACTAACCCAACTTGACTAGAATGCATTTAAAGTCAATTTAACTAATTCAAGTGACGGAAGTTAATACCCTACTTTGCCATCATCCGTCATATCGAACAAATTGTCTTGTGTTTTGGGGGAAGGCCGAAGGCGTATCCAGATTTGAGGCTTCCCTGAGGTCATGCTAATTTCCTCTTTGTCCTTTTCTGTGGCTGAAAAAGGAGGGAGCGATTCCAAGTAATCTTCCTCTGCTCCTTCTCCCATATCTTCCATGGACCGACTTATTTTTGGCCTTTACAAGAAAAATCATCACAAATATTCATTTTTTTTTAAATTTTCTTCAAGAATAATACAGAATAGCACAGTAACTATTAACAGCACTTTCAAAAAAAAAGTTATCTACTCCTTGCTAAAAAAATATTTTTAGATTAGTATGGGTAGGTGCGGGTAATTGCGACAAAATCGGCATAATGTGATAATTTGTAACAACATTTGTAACTCAAATTGCCCAAATATTCTGTCCTTCGAGTTTATTTTCTTAACCTAATCGGAACTGAGGACCCATGGAGAGAACACTTTACAAAAGTGTTTAATTCTATAAAAGTACTCTTTCAAAAAGGTCAAAACTAGTAACTAACACTTTTTCAAAGCAGTCAAAACTAGTAAATGACACTTTTTTCAAAACGGTCAAAACTAGTAAATGACATTTCAAAACGGTCAAAACTAGTAAATTACACTTTTTTCAAAGCAGTCAAAACTAGTAAATAACACTTTGAAACGGTCAAAAAACTAGAAATCACCATTTTAAAAAACATTCAAAACGAAGTATTTTACCGTTTCGAAAAGATCTTTTTAAGGATTTTGGGAGTTCTAGGGAATCATTTAAAGCGTTCGTTTGTTAAGTGGACCTTACGTTCACACATTGATAAATGCACAGAATCGCTTACAATATGCTATTGGATTTGCAAAATATTTATTTTGCCTTTGTAGGTGTGTCCTAGTGGTTCAAAATGTAAAAGTGGTCGAAAATCTATCACATTTACCCCCCCCCCCCACCCCCACCCAATCTACATACGTCAAGGTAGAGGCTTCAGGATTTTTCCAGCTGTCATCTTCGTCCTCATTGTCCAGCCGTGCTTTCTGCTGGTCACTACTGTGAGTACTGTTCCTTCGCGATTCTGAAGCACGACGAATGCTCCCGTCGCCATTATTCGACTGTAATTCATCAGCGGACTCTTTTCTGCTCTTTTTCCTCTTTTTCTTTCCATCTTTGTCAATCTTATCTTGCGACTTTTCTATACAATTATACAACAAGACAGGACGAACAGTCATTCGCAAGAGCTCAATATAACTGCTTGTACTCTATGCCCAGCAACTTACCCGTCAAATGTGACGTCGAAATAGTAATGTGTAGCAATCTACGAGTAAGTTACGATCAATACATTGAGAATATTTGAATATTTGAAACTAGTCTTAGGGTCTGTTGACCATTGTTGAGAGAATTAATGAACACCTTTTGCGAACTCCTTCTCGAATTTCCGTTGTTTTTTTAAACGAGCCGATTCGGAGGAGTTTAGTGGAATCTCTTGAAGATCCGCCATAGCTGCCGGCAAGTGGGAGTTCCTTATTGATGTTTACTTTAAAGACTGTAATACAGCAAAAAATTAAAATGTACGCTAGTTTTAAGTCGCTTAAAATCCGTTTTGACCCTTCAGGGTCAGTTATAGGAGGATTGTAACAGCGTTTAAGTTTTTAAAAATGTAAATACGCAAACTATTTAACCACCCTTACCGTTACACAGCCTTGGAGTTGGAATTGGAATAACCCGGGAAGGGATAATTTTTACTGCTTCATTTAATCTTATATAAATGGTATGTATTTAATGAGTAATGGGCACCCGGCATGTTTCCTATTGAGACGAAATTAAAATTTCAAATGTGAGGCACTACACTGCACTGTTTGTCTTTGTATAATATTTTGAGTTAAATCTGGTTGCCGCTTTTATCATTTTTATAATATTATTTTATTATTACTAATAATCATTTGGTATTAATTTATACAATTCCATCGGTTGGTCTAAAAAAAATATGGAAAAAAGGGAAAATTACATGAACCTTTATGTTGTAAATTCTTGTAATCTTCTTGTAATTATTCCTAATACAATTTATTTTAATAGTTTAAAAAGGGTAAAAAGTAAAGCACGAACGAACCTTCAAAATTTAAATTTTGGGTTGGTGTTAGATGGTGGTTTTGTGGTACAAGAGACTTCCATAATGACATTCACTTTTTCCCAAAAACTGGAAAGAATAAACCAAAATTTCAATGAACAAAAATATATAAATTATTTTGTATTGTAGCAGTCAGAAGCTGAGATCTGAGATGACTAACTATAACAACCCCATAAATTTTGCAATCTCTTTAAAGCTGTTAGCACTTTACTTTACAATCTACAAAACTACATTTTTCTGAAAACTATGCAATTTTTCACAACTAATTACATAAATAAGCTCGATCATTCTTGTTTGCTTTTTTGCCTACTGATCATCGAGCCACTGAGGCTGGAATAGCCTTAATTACCTATATGCTTTCTAAATAACAAGATCAATTTTGCTTTTGCTATTCCATTCGTTACCCAATTTTATGCCCTAAGAATATTTGTTTCAAGAGCCTCATTTTGAAAAATTTAGTTATTTGGAAGATTGAATAAGCCCATTTACAATGTCTTATTGTATGTCCTTCTATGATTTTTTTGGCATTGCTTATAGATTCTAAGATTTATGAAATTTTATTATGCCAAATTAATGCTTTTTGAGAATTCTTTGCGCTTTTCAATATATATATATATTTAATTTTTACATATTTTTGATTTTACATCCCTATAGTGGAAGTTTACAAAGACGTGGAAGTTTGAAATCAGGCTATTGTAAGCAATTGATTATCATTTTTTATTTTTAGTTGATTTCCTTATTAGTGATTCTGATTAGCTTAAAAGACAGTATCGATCATAATTACCTATATTGTAAGTGAAACTTATGTACTAAACAACTCGTAGTAAAATCCCAGACACTGTTCACAATTAGGCTCTTCCCTACGAATTATTAGGTAAGTATTAAGAAATTACATGTCTTCCTTTTTAAAAAGTTTTTAAAAGGTTTTGAAAAATACGTTTTTAAAAAAACCATTTTCCAAGAATCCACTTTTTAAAAATAGTAGGTACTTTTAAAAGAAACTATTTTTCAAAAACTAGACTTGTTAAGAAGTAAAATGATGTAAGTACCTAACATCCAATTTTTGTGAACAGCTAAGTGATGCATGTGCAGAAACTCTTTAACCTATTCGCAACTGGGAAACCCTAGAAAGTAGCTGTGCAAAAGGGGTTATTCTACAAAACATCTTTTTCAAAATAGCCAATACTAGAAATTGCATTTTCAAAAACATTCAAACCTTGTTTCAGAAAGGTCAAAATAGGAAATTAACGTTTTTAAAAACATGGCGTAACTTGAAGCTAGGGGGCCCGGGTGCAAATGATATTTTAGACGCCCTTCTCAGAATTTATTTTTTAAGCGTTTTTTCGTTTTTTATATGACTTACAATATTCCTTTTTTATTTTATAATTACTTAACTTTTAACTTACAAGCCGACAGAAAAAAACTCGTTTTGGAAGACTAAATTATATAGAATGCCTAAGCTTGGATTCCCACGATATGATCTGAATAATGCGATGGTTTATTGCCATTCAAACCTTTCATTTATAACCAATTCATTTAACATCTAAGTGGGGAAACCTTACTGCCAGAAAAAATAGTATGTAATACACCAAACGGAATCCTAGTTACTCAAGATTCACTGAAAAACGCCAATCAATTTTGAAAACTCTATTTTTGAGCTTCAAAACAGAAACAAACTAAGTAAAACAAAATATATAATAAGTTTGCTGTAATTTTGAAGTTGTAGTTTTTCATCATGCGAGCTCACATTTAGCAGCTCAAATCGTTCTGTTAACTGCTTTAATTTGTGTACAAAACTAAAATTGTATTTGCAGCATAGATGGCCGTTTGACTTGCCCTCGGCCTTCCCTCCCCTAAAAAATAAATTGGAATCGGTGCCCTCAACCTCACCTCAAAGCATTTAGCGCTTGACATCCCCTCCCCTTCCCCTTAAGCGAACACGGAATTTGTGACCTCAACTTTCCCTCGAAAAAATCCCACAAAATATTTCTGCACTACATTACGAATTGCAATAAAAAAAAATTTGCACATGCGCTCACCCTCATGAGTGGCGTTATGCAGTCATAACCGCTACACACTGACAAGTGATTGCAGAAAGACTACAAATGTGCGTTGCCATTAAAACTTTCCCATTGCATCAGAACGATGCCCCTCAAACTATACATATGGCGAAGGCTTGCAATTGTGGTCGCCCTGTTTTTTACTTATCTGTGTCAAATGTCAATTCAAACCTGACATATACTCAATGAGAAGTCCAGTACCTGCAGATTCAAAACCAGTTGTGTTCGATTTCGGTTGACCGTTGTCACTGGTTAAAAAAGGGGGCGACAACAATTGCGATCCGACCACAATTGCATGCCTTCACCCTACATTTTGAGACACTGCTGCCCTAGTGTAGTTAAAACAGACTAGTCGGCCCCTTTCACAAGAATTTTTAGAGAGCCGTGGTGGCTCAGTGGTGACCGACGTGTAATTGCTACTGAGACTCTCGTCTCTGGGCGCAGGTTCAATTCCTGCTCGGAGGACTGTTGTGAACGCCCGGCTCTCCACAAGTGCGGTGCCCAATATCATTAAACGCTTACTTGGCTCTGTGTTCGTACGGGGTAAGCTAGCCACAAGGGGGGGCTCCCGTGTTGAGAGACCAATGCATTAAGCATTGAAACACTTGACCCCCTCAGAAATAAAAAGCTTTTGAGACCTTTTTTTTAAAGAATTAACTTGACTTGACTGGCCGATTTTTGTAAAAAGACTTGACTAGACTAGCTTATCGTCGTCCTAGGTCAATATTTATTGGTTCACTAGACTAGGCAGTCAGGTTTTGGCAAAGACTTGTCTAGACTAGACCAGAATGGTAATACTTTAGTATATTTGACTAGTCCAGACTTGAATAGCAAAAACTTTGGTCAGCTTTTATTTGAAGAGTGTTGAGTGAATACTGGCATTCGAGTGCTGCAGCCATCCACTCAAATCTCAGAATATTTTTGCCCTTGGCCTCCCCTACACTCAAACTAATATAGAATTCGTGCCTTCGCCCTCACCTCATGTGAGAAGGACACTTGAGGCCACTTTTTGGGCGTAGGTCTGCCCTTCCATCATCGAGGTCGGCCATGTATGATTTGTAGGCAATGCAATGACATGCATCTGAAATATGAAACAATGAGTTCTCAAATCGTTTTTGATTCAGTAGCACCCGTGCTTCGAGCAAACGATAAAACCATTGAGATATTTTGTGTACTTTATGTTGTCGCACCTAAATTGCTATTCGGTGTATTCAACTAGTAGCGCCTTTTTTATAAAGCTAACAATCTACATTATTACTTCCATTTAATTTTCCAATTATACCTAGTATGAGTGACAACTACCCTGCCCTGAGGTCCCTCGGGCCTGTGCTGTGGCCCGAGTGCCAGGCCCTGCTCGCACACCCGGTAGTTACGCCCGCCAAACTAGTAACTAGCACTTTCAGAAAGGTCAAAATAGGAAATTAACGTTTTTAAAAACATACCAAACTAGTAACTAGCACTTTCAGAAAGGTCAAAATAGGAAATTAACGTTTTTAAAAACATACCAAACTAATAATTAACACTGTCAAAAAGGTAATTACAGTTAAAAATAAGTATAAAGGTACTTTAAAAAAGTTATAAAACTCGAAATCACCATTTTCAAAAAGTTCAAAACAAGAAAGCCCATTTTCAAAAAGATGCTCATAAAAACCAGTTTATTAGTACCAGCATTACCGTTTCGAAAAGGTTAAAGCAAAATGGTGCATATTTAAGTTAGAAAGGAAGTGGATTAGCATCATTTTGCTTCTTACACGACGATGTTATGGCCAAAATGGTCCGGAACTGCCATCGACACACTCGATGGTTGAAAAGGCATTGACGTGTCAGAATGTAAGGAGTTGGCATACGAGGCAATTTTAAACGCACACAATCGGCGCAGACTGAAACACACGTCAGTCAGTTCAGTTCCCTTCGAGCTGTTGGATTTCTAGAAGACCGATAGACACTAGACAGTCAAGCCCGTTAGCTTCGATAGATTCTGTAATTGTCAAATTAAATTAATCATTTAATTTTCGAACATGTCTTCAAAGGGAAAGGAGAAGGTTGAAAAGGTTAGTTCACTTCTTTTGCCCTTTTATTTTAATTGTAGATACTTACAAACCAAATTTGAAATTTTTTAGGTTGAAGTATGGTTGGAGATTTTTGTTCCATGTAATCTGTCATCTGTTGTCTGTGTATTGTAAAATTATTGTATGTTGTCTACTCATAATGTAGGTGGAAGAGAAAACGAAGGTAAACAAATGGGATGGATCCGCAATTAAAAATGCATTGGACGATGCAGTTCGGGATGTTTTAATTAAGAAGCTGAATTATAGCGAAAATTTCGGTTTGGTTGACGGACGGCTAGGAATTTGTAGTATTGCAGTAGGAATCGCAATGCTCGCTCTGTTGTGGGACTACATGTACCCATTTCCATCTTCAAGGTATGTTTTAAATAATTATTAGTACTAACCGTCCTAAATGTGATCACTTTCATTTTTGTCGAACTTCAGAACTCGGTATATTTTTACCATAGAAGCGTTCAGCGATGTGTTACATACCAAAATGCTTCCCAGACATTTGCTATTGTTCACAAAAATTAATAGCAGGCAGTGGTTGTCTAAAACTGTGTAAAGGATGTCGTGTTAAATGAACGCAGTCACAGAAATCACGAAATTACAAATTG